>OZ007570.1:62697131-62832131 GCA_963931925.1 Onchidella celtica | reverse complement strand
CCGCAGAGGTGACATGAAGACAATCAGCATCAACCCAGCAAACTGGGAAACCCTAGCCGCAAACCGCAGTGGCTGGAGGCTAGGCTATCCGGACATGCATCCACATTAACTGTTGACCATCTTTAAGTCTTACAGTACGACGATATCACGACCAAATTTCTGCACTCATCTTCCTGAACAGGTGGGAGACTATTTTGCATTTTAGCTTGTCATTTCCACAGGCAGGAATACGCTTTCTAAATAGTTGCCGTGAATTGATTTAGCTTATTTTAAAAATTACACACAAAAAAAACAAACAGAAGAAAACGGCGAGGGTATAAAGTGTCTGTGTATGGCGGAGGGGGTGGGGGGGGCGGTTGTATCAGTGTTAACGTTCATTCGTATCCAAGCAAAAGCAAAAGGTACCGTGACCGTCAATGGGCCAATTATCAATTGCGCAAGTTCAAATTATCCAATTAGAGCCGGGCATCAGAACTCAGCGATTTATTGGAACCGAGGTCATCCACCATGGTCGTGCAGTGATGAATCGGTAATTTCCGGAGAGTCCGACTGACTTATTGCCCCATACCAGTGGACAATGACGCTAAGAATCCGACAGCGCATGCTCCAAGTGTCACCTAATGAATATCTCGTGGACAAAATAGCACTCTTCGTGAGTACAGATAAAACAATCAACATAATTATGTTGGTATATATGGGATTGGGTAGTACCGTGTGATTACCCTGTAGAGAAATGACCAGTCTACGTCATCAGTTATTGTGAGAAGAGAGGACATAGCAGAGATTAGACACGAAGTCCTTAATTTGCTACAGCAGGACACAACCAACTAAACTAGCACACTGTTCTAAATTTACACATTAATACGCTGCTCGCGATAGCCTACATTAATTTAAGATACGTGTTTGAAAAACTTCCGTGTGAAACTCTCTGACTACCCTTATTGACAACAGGCACACAGACCAGAGAACTGAACGACTTGTCACCCAATAATGCTGGCGTTCAAATAATCTCGTAAATACAGCTTATGGAGACTGTATGGACCCCTTCGATCTCAGGATGGAAGACAGATACACATTTTCCAATAGATCATTTCCCCCGTTTTCTGATAATTGTGGGTTTGAAATAAACAGGTCGACAGAGATGAATAAAATATAGCTCTGGAAGGCAGTGCTCCTTGTGAGAAAGATCTGTCTCTTTAACTAAACAACCTTTCGTTATAATTATGACACTTCGGGCTCTGAAAGGTTAAACAAAAAATAAGAGCTCGACACTTCGTCATTGAATGTTCCTATCCATCTAACTCGAATTATGGACAAGTACATTCAGCCTATTGGTAGACTACATAACTTCCGCCATGCTATTTTCGAAACAATTTTAGACATTTGAAGTGTTGCATTTTTAATCACCTAATCCATTTCCTGGAATTTAAACATTAGTTTGCAAGCCAACCTTTAATCACTTGTTTGGCTTCCTGTAAACATTTCACATTTCAAAATGGGAGTTAGGTGGAGAGAATCCTATAGTGATGTCTCGAAGCCCCCCGAAACTAACGCCCCAGAACTGTTCTCTAATCTTCACCTCATTTTGCTGTTTTTATTGTTGTTATTCATTATCGTTTCCGCTTCTGTCTTGTGATGTTTCACACTTAGCATCTTGCTTAACTTCAAGTTCTAAGAGAATCGCTGATCTGCTGAAATGCTTAGCACTAGTAGGTTGTCTTAACAGGGATCTATGCTTGAGGGCAAAACGGAGGGAAAACAACACCAGTAATAAGGAAGCTTGCTGCTTTCAATAATTAAACCCGTAGTAAAAAGAGCGAGAGAAGGGTGAACTAGTGCGGGTTGTTCAAAGATTTGCTATGTGAGGATTAAAGCAACTTGTGTTGAAAGTTCGCACATTTTTTACGATAATTCTAAAAACATCACAGGGGTAGAAGTTCCAGATTTTTAATGCAGGAGCTTACAAAAAAAAAAGTAAAATCAATTAAACAGCATATTTTTTGGAAAGATGCCGATTTGATACCAGCGTCGACGTACCTTGACAAACAGGTGTGCACCATATTCCTACTTGGAGCACAACACAAAAATTGCTATATATTTAATTTGTTATTTCAAGACAACGCTATGGCCCCGGGCACGCAGAGGGTTGAATGGTAACAGAATGTAATAGGAACACCTGCTACTTGGCATGTTGAGTTCCCTGAATTGGTTCCGTTTAAATGACAAGGCCCACGCATCCGCCCTGAAAAGCCAGAGAATATTATGTAAAGCTCTGTTTATGCAGGTAATCTTTGTGAAAAAAAAATTGTGAACAAATTAGCGGTTTTTTTTTTCTTCTATAGTCTTGCACCACGTCGACACTGGGAAATTCATGGAGGAAAGGCTGAGAAGAGACAGAAAAATGTGTTACATTATACTGTCATAGACTTCTATCCTGGCTGGCTTAGAAATGAAAAAAAAAACAACAAAACTTCCACCATCTCATATACTGGCGTATCGACAATTTTCTATTTTACACGAGGATCTTTTTAAGATTTGGACATTTTAATTAATCTAGGATGTGACAAAAACGTTTCTGTTTATAGCTTCAAAATCTATTACGTGATATGAGGAATACAGATTTCACCATGAGCAGTAATAAATAGTCGTACTCCAAAACCACTAAAAGCATCGATACGCCAGTACGTGAGATGGGCGCTGGAGGCAGTCAGTGATGCAATGTCATCACAGTGTGTAGAAATGCTTAAGGGTAGCCACACAAAGGCCACCGAATTCGGTCACCGAGCCACTAGGCGCTTTAGGTGAGAAGAATTGCACTACATAAACGGACCGAATCTAGGTGGGCTCTGTGTGCAGTTGTTGAAATTATATTTAAGTACAATTCTTCTCACCTAAAGCGCCTAGTGGCTCGGTGACCGAATTCGGTGGCCTTTGTGTGGCTACCCTAATGCAACAAGCCGAAAGGCCAGTCGGAAGAGGAGACAGACTCGCACCCAAATAGACAAACCAGCGTCATCTTTTGACTGCACCATCTGTGGAAGGGACGGTCACTCCCGGATAGGCTTGACCAGCTACACACGACGTTGCACAAGACTGAAACATACCAACATTCAGAACACAAGCTCATAGTCTTTCGAGACCGACCGATGCCAACAAGAATAACGAGATGGACGGTGAACCTTATACAGTAGAAAGGTTCCTAGGCCTATGTAAAAACACACAAGTCCACGAGGAAAACATTAACATTTAGCGGCTGGCAGCTCTGGGTAAGAATTCGACATTCCTTTTTAGAGTAGTCTAAGTAATTCAATGTGTAGAAAACTCCAACAATCAGAACTTTAATTTTACACCCATTAAAAAAAACAAAAAACAAATAGCGTTTTTGTTACATTTCTACTATATCTACAACTATCTTGTCCCCAGACACAAAAGTTTGGTTTCTCTAAATGTTTGGGAAGTGTTTGTTTACTCCATCGGTGGAGAACTGTAACACCCGCTCCAGGCTCCAAAATAAAAATAATTAAACAAAAACAACAACTCTCAAACCCCGCTCCCATACAAATTCTTTAGCAATGTAAGAATGAATCCCCTAAGAGGTAGATTATCAAATGGCTCTCATTCTGTTCTTATTTCACATGATTATTATCTCGATTAAACACCTCCCATTTGGGGTTGATGTTTGGATTATCATTATCTCGCCTGGACAGTATTCTTCTGATCTTTTCACTCGGAAAAGGAAAAAGGAGAGGCGGGGTCTTTTGAGAAAAAGGACAGCGGCGAATACGAGTTATTATTATAATTATTTATGTGGAGATGATTTCACACACCAATAAAATAAATTAATATAACCACGAACTGATTTATCTGATTTATTATCTCTGTAGCC
Organism: Onchidella celtica; assembly: GCA_963931925.1. NCBI lineage: Eukaryota > Metazoa > Mollusca > Gastropoda > Systellommatophora > Onchidiidae > Onchidella > Onchidella celtica. The sequence goes on along the minus strand of OZ007570.1, from coordinate 62,828,245 downwards.
AAGTTCAAAGAGTAACGAGTTATGTTGAATTTTATACTTTTATTTATGGGAATATTTACATGAACTCTACAATGTTCATAAAGCGCCAAGAAAAACCACAGGACGTCGGACAGTAGAACGGAATGAACGCACAGACGAGCAGCCAATCAGAGGGCAAACGCTCACCATGAGTACTGAACTTGCCGTATGTTGGTGGGCTGAGAAAGACTCGTAATCTGAGCAAATCGGGACCTTAATTCTTCTTTGTTCTAAAAACTGGAGATCTTTTAGTATGTAGAAGAAACATAACAAATGCACACTTTGACACTTGTTTGAGATGCGTTGTGGCACTTACCAAGCTGTTTCACAGTTCCGATTTATTCTTAGTGCTTATATAAGAAAAAACAACTAAAGCCGCGAAAGTTTAAAATCGAATTTCTCATTTGTGCAAAAATTGGAGTTGGAACAAACAAGAACTATCGTTATGAAATGGCAACGGAAAAAAGAAAAGAGGGAGAATTATCAAATAAAAATGTTAATAAAGTCACTGCTTTCTGTGACTTGAAGTTCTTTTTTACAGACCAAATATCAATGAGTCGTACAAATCACTTTTTCCGTGTGGGTCCATGTTATAATCACACCATTCCGGTCCACGTTAATTCTAGATTTTTAATCTTTTTCTTTTCATCAAAGGCTGCAATGCAATGGAAAACAATGAACTGGAAATCAAACTCCCAGAGCAGAGGTCACAGCGCAAAGACCTTCAGATTCCAATATTTGTTATAGCCTGATCCTATCATGAAACGAAACAGTGATGTTCGCTTAACTACAGATAACAAGTATTTTGGGGAAGGGGGTGGGGTGGGAGGGGGGGGGGGCAAATTTCCCAGGAACTCTTTAAAGGAATTCATGCTTTTCTATGGATTAAAAAAGAAGTACAATTTTTCAAATAATTTTTAATAATCTTCAGGTATTTGCCCTATTACTATACGTGCGTTTTGGCCTCTTCGAGAAAACGGGGATCGGCAAAATGCTTAAAACGCATAAAATATTATGCCACAAACACGTTTCTCGTTATTAAGTTTTTAACCGATTGGACTGGCACTTGCACAATCATAATGAAATTAGGAGTGAGAGAACCATTTTCATGACAAAACCTCAAAATCGGTGAAATGTCGCATTCAGCAATACACATATTACCCATCTTTATAGAACTGAACATTTATTTACAATAAGGAACATAACGATTAAGTTTTAAATAAACCAATTGTTACATTTTCTGTAAAGTCTTCGAACTTGCACTATTTCATGATATTATTAGGACCAGCGTACACCGCAGATTACCCGCGTTCTGCAAGTTTGTATAAAACGTGCAAATCTGCAAGTTCTGATCCCTTGCGTGATTTTCCCCGCCTGACGTCAATACTGTCATTGATGGTCATCCATTCATGAACTCAAACGTCTACGGCGTGTTACATTTCCCTAGTGACGGGCGTCTGTAGTATTTGCATACTGGACTTGTAGAAGATACAGGAAAAGACTGGAGTAAAGACACACAATAAAGAATGAAAAGAATCACAAATATGGAAATGAGGCTTTTCCTTGTCCAAATTCTTGCATAACCACATATCTAAAAGAGCGGCTCTGCGCCTCTGATTGACCTCACTGGGACACACATTTTTTACGACTCCTCTTGATCTCAGCGGGACTTGAGGAAGTTCAAGCACCGAGATACAGCTAGAGGCAACGTCGAGGAGTCGTCTGCAAAGGACGTATACCGGGACAGAAGGAAATCAGTTCTCCCCTTTCTCCATGAGAAAATGCTACGTGAGAGAAGGCCTTGGTCGCAGACGTGAATTTGGACAAAGTATTTCCCACTCCACCATGTGAATTAGCACAAGAAATCAGCGGTTCAATGTACGGTGTATATTTAGAACTCATGATGGGAAAATAACTTGATGATATTAGGAACATTTCCACAGTTCATACCATAGCGAATGACTTTCTAGGAAACGTACATAAAACATAATCGTCCACATTGAAAACCTTCACATTTCTAACTTTCATAGAATGCTGACTGGCCGTGAGTTTAGTAAGAAGATTAATGGCACTGAATAGGAACGACAACCGCTTCACTTGGCGAATTATGTACCTTTTTATGAAACCCTGAGGACCAATCAGATGAGCTGAAGCGGAGAAGCGACTCGCAGTGTTATTGGCTGCAATGTAATTTTTTTTCATGTGCGATCTCGGGAACCAATCCTGAGAGACATGCGATTTGAGCAGAGAAAGGGGTGACATTATGTAGAACAATGTCATTATTTCTTGCCTGGGTTACTTCCCGCATTATCGCCGGTTTGGTTCATGGGGAATGTATGACAAAATTGGAGCTTACAACAGTGTCCGTGTAATACACGGTGTATGATGTAAATTTTTGAACATACATCTAATTTGTCATTTACTGGCACCTTCTCTCTGTTTCTCTGTCTGTCTGTCTCTCTCCCTCTCTGTCTGTCTGTCTGTCTCTCTCCCTCTCTGTTTGTCTGTCTGTCTGTCTGTCTCTTTTTTTTTTTTTTTTTGCCTGCCCGTCTCTCTCTTTTACTCTCTCTCTCGCTCGCTGTGTCTCTGTCTCTCCCTTTCTCTGCTCGTTTAATAATTATATCTCTTTCTCTTTCTCTCTCCCTCTCTTTGTTTGTCTGATATTTACGTCTCTGGAGCAGGAAAAAGCCGGGATGAAAATGCAAAAAAAAAAAAAAAGTAATGATAAAAAAAAATAAAAAAAATAAATAAATAAATATAAACACTGAAGTGAACAATTTAACTGGGCAGAGAATATGATTAAATCATAAAACATTAACAAGAGTTCAAGATGACAAGATAAAAAAGGCATTCAATCAGAATGAATGATTAACAGTGTCTGGTTCTGGCTGGATAACCGTTTCTTACCCTGAGACAAAGAAAACATGAGGAATGCTAGAACACTGCAGAAGGCCGAGAAACAGAATATCAGTACATGAAATCTGATGGAATTGCTGTCAGAGAAATGGAAATTTTGAGATCCAAAAAGGTCAGCTGGTGCCCGAGGTCTCATTGAAATGTAGCATCGTGACGTCACCAGTGAACCAGTTGGCCGATCAAAACCGACTCAGACGATAAAGGGCAGACTAAAAAAAAAGAAAAAAGAAAACGGATCACGATAAGGACGATAATAAGGCCAGGCCATCGAAAGTTTTGAGTTTTGAGTTTGGGTTCAATAGGGCACGATGCTTCGTTTGTTTAATTTTGTTTTTTTGTCAGCTCAGTTGCAGCTTGATTCTCAGAGCTTGATCAGTTTACATTTTATAATAAGAATATACCAGAAAAAGGCCCGTATAAAATCGTATTCTGTAAATACGTTAAAAAGCTTTAGATTAACCTGTAGATAACAGACAATGAAGAAACGATGAGGCAGATAGGACAAAGTGGAATTGGGCCGGACGCGTGGGGAGGATGAATGACAATAGGTGGACAAAGCGCTGCACTAAATGGCAGACAAAGACAGGAAAAACAACAAGAGGACGGCCAGGAAGAAGATGGAAAGACGACATTACAAAGAGAGGAGGAACAACATGCATGAGGAAAACAACAGACAGAAGAGAATGGAAAGCATTGTCGGAGGGCTACATCTTGCAGTGGGTGGACAACGCCTAGAAGAGGAAGAAGAAGGAGATAAGACAGTAATGATAATGAAACAGTCCTGCAGTCAAGTCGGTGGAAAAGAAGAGGTGGTCGGGGGAAAGGAAGACAGAAGGAAAGCAAAGAAGAGGTATGAAAAGGAATGGGTGTAACCATTAAAGTAAACACGGGTATGTGTGTGTCAAGAACAGATTTAATTCATAAATGTTTCCACTGACTAAATTTTTGTGAGAGAGCAGTGAGTAATTTTTACAAACGTAATTATTGTGCGAGCCAGCATAACGTGGTCTCGTAAACAATTTGTTTTGAACAGTTTTTTTCCTAAAAGATAGACAGAAGGTGTGGGGAAGGATAGACGGACAGCGTAGGTGTGCATGGCTGAGCACTTTTTATATCTCGTGTTTTGAACTAGGTTTAGTAGAGAGGGAAGGGGTGAGTAGGAATTAAATGTTATTGAGATGTCTGTTGACGTACAGAAAATCCGTGATCCAGAGTAAAAGCTCGGGGTTTTGAACATGTTAAGAATTTATTGCTATAAAATTACATTTTATTGTCTTGAGTGATTCGACCTTTGATGTCGACCCAAGGTCGTTGCGTAGGGCTGTTACTTAAAATAACTCAGTTCGGCAGCTGAGCTAGAAGTGGTTGCACCAATCACAATCCAGGAATTAGACGGTAAGCTGCAGATGCAGTCCAGTATTTAAGGCCATACAGAACTTAGTTCTGGGCCACATGTAGACAATCCATTTACGAGGTGGACGGCGAGCTCTCAGCCAGATGAGAAGTCATAGAGACGCAGCGATTGAGCTGATATGTACAGTGATGGAGCATTGTCAGAAATCTACGCTCCTGAGCCCAAGCCTACTTGTTTGAGCATTAAACCCACAGCGCTAATATCAACAGCCCTCACATTGTGAGGGCCGAATGGTGAGCTAAAGATTTTAATTCCATGCTGAATTTACAGCCACCTACACATGGAGACTGTTGACCAGTACTGCCAGACCACATGCATTTCCCGCGACCACGTGTGAACTACACCAGAGCGCGCCTGGCAGAGACGCTATATAAATATGTTTTAGTATGAAGAGAGATAGAACTTTAAACCTTACAGGATCCGTCGCCCTCGGGCGCGGATTCTTTTGAATGTAAATTTATTGTGACTTAGATAACTTCATATTACATTGCCTTAAGTACTTCATAGTTGCTCCTCAGCTTAGCTGAGCATTTTCAGTTGCTATTGTATTCGTTATCTATTGTATATTTTATCTTTGAATTTGTTAGATATATAAACTTTGCAGTCTGTTACTCAAATTGATTTATTTAGTTTTTAGAGTGAAAGTTGTTTAATTGTTGTTGTTTTTTTTGTGCTCGTGTGATTGGGAAGCGGACCTCTTGATCTATATTCCCCAAAATCCCGATCCGCGACAGTGTGAATGCTGCTACAGAAGGAATTCATAACTGCCGTGATGATTTCTCAGGCAGGTCATGTGAGATAATTAACATGTCAGGTCACTGCAAGCCAGAACTGTGGAACGATTACTGGACTCTAAGTGAGCGAGTTTGCTGTGGTAATACATAATCATGATGACAACAATTTTCTGTCTCCAGAATAGAAAGAAAATGTCCTACAGACAATATATCTGTAACAATGATAATCAACACATATGATTTATGGGCTAACGTGACAGTGTGTCCCATCAAATATTATTTATAACACACGTTCTTTTTTTTTTTTTGTTCGTTCTTTCTATCTATCTTTCTTTCTTTCTTTCTTCAATTGCTTTCCTTCTGTCTTTTGCCTTGTCTCCAGTAGGCACCATGTAATACCAAACCTTGTGAAGAATAAAAAAATGTTATTGTTTAAGGGACGCCATTATACCTAGAAAAAAATACTGCTTTGGGTTCACAGATCTTCTATAGTAGGCCTGGGCAAAGATCCGGTTCGCGAACCGATTAACCCGATATTCGGATGAAACCGATTAACCAAATTTCAGACTCGACTCGCTTTTCAACTCGTTTTTCAGATTTGGTTCTATTAATTGTGTAATACGCATGAAATTGATATCTTTTAACCAAAGCAGTAAAACGGGATGTGTACCCGTAGACTTTGATATTTTTGATAGGCTGATTTAAAAAATGCAAAAAGTGCATAAACAAAACTGCACCACCTTACCTTTCCACTCTGGCAGAGCCCTACTCACCACCTCGTTCTTTAAGATCAGGCGATCAGGGCCTTCTTAAGATTTTTAACTGCAAGTCAAAGAAACTAGGAGGCAGAGCATTTACACACTGTGCCCCGCACATCTGGAACTCACTGCCAAAATCATTGCGGGAAGTATCTACCGAGTCAAAATTCAAACCTGGTCTAAAAACCCACCTTTTTAAAAAACACTTTCAGTTGTGAAGTCTCATTCCCAATCCATTTATTTTCTCATTTCACTTTAATTTTGCTGTTTTATCGTTTAATTTCTGTCTTATAGTATGTTATGTGTGTGTATCTATGTATACAATGTATGTGTAGCAGAGAGAGAGAGGGTGAGAGAGAGAGCGTGAGAGAGAGAGAGAGAGAGTGAGTTGCAGATGGAGAGAACACGACTTTCTGTAAAGCGCCTAGAGCAAACAGTTTGGATTGGGCGCTATATAAATGATCTTCATTATTATTATTATTATAATTATTTTTTCGATGTGACCAACGTATTACTTCTTTACTGGCCAACTTTTCCAATCCGCCTAAACAATCTTGAAAGGGGACACGGCCACATTCCGATGACGCCATCCTGTCTGCGGTGGTCGTCCCAAAGTGCCGCCAAAAAAATCAAGCGCGTTGAAAACCGGACTTTCTGTCGTCAGTTGTGAAAAATTCGGTTCCCGAACCGGTTACCCAATTTTTCACATTCGGATCGCTCGGATAATCAGTTAAACATAAACCGATTCGCTGCTCAGTCCTAATCTATAGGCCCATTGCGGATGCCTGCCATTTTAGTTGTAAGGACTGACGCATTACCATGGCTATGGCAGCATTGATTTTGATTCGTTAGCTGATTTGCACTGCTAGCACTTCAGGCGTCGCCAACCAAACGGCGGCGAGCTAAAAAAAAATGTCCCTGCAGTAAATAATGACACGTGTGTACACGCACATTGGAGACCTTCGGTCAATTCTTTCACTTCCTTTCCCTTGTTTACACGAATGGTAGGGAATCTGACCAGCTTGGATCCATCCTTTCCACCCCTGACATAACAGCCAACGGCAATGCAACCAGCAGGCATTTTAACCGCTTAGACATACACTCGTCAGCTGATCCACCCGCCATTTTGGATGCGGAAAGAACAAAACAAAAACACTCTGTGACGTCATTCGCAATGGGCCTATAGCTTACTGAGTAAAATACTATGACTCAATGAAAACATTTCGTCTCTGAACAAAGCAATTCACCAAAATGAAAACAAAAAGGAGAAAAAAAAAAAAGGCTAGAGGGTGAGTATGAGTAATGCTAAATTGAAGACCCTGTCCCATAGAGACATCGCTTGTTGAGAGAAGTGTGTCGGGTAGACCGGCCAGAATAGGCCTCCTCTTTCATAATAAAGTGACAGTCCACCTGAGTTGAATGAGTGAAACAGAAATTAAGGTACTGAGGTTACCAAGGTGGAATTACGGACCCGTCAATAACATTCTTTGAAGTTTTGACTTTTTTCGTTGGGGGAGAGGGAGGAGGCGGGGGTGGGGTGGGGGGTGGGGGCAAATATTAAAGTAAATGAAATTTTTTGCTGTCATGTTATTGCTTTGTAAAGTAATACAAATCAAGCTGTGTAGGAAGTAAATTTAATATTTACTTGCTGTTTTTGCTATATAAAACATTGCCAATCAGGTTGCAGAGAAAGGGCTTACTTTTAAGCCAGCCCAGGCAAAGCTGGATTATTCTACTTGTTTAAAGTGTCCTTGGCATCATGCTGGCCTATTTTACTTTTCTGTCATCGTGCCATCACTTGCTAGGATTCTCGGCTAACCTGTAGCAATCCCGCATTCATGTGGAATGTAAACTTCATTCCAGTTGCAGAAACAAATAAAAGTTCTAATAGGTTTGAATACTTGCCCATTTCCCACGTATCCTAAAACCTGCTGAGCAGAGTGGAGGACCTTTCAAAATGTTGTTCAGCGTTTTCTTAAATCTAATCTGCTTGTCTCGTTCCCCTGCAAAAATCCTACATTTCGAGTGCCTTCCATTAACCATAAATGTTGGGATAAGTGTGCTTTACTGGGCTCATTTTGGGGCAAATTTGCTTTACATTCTCCCTCCGTCTGGTCAGCGGCAGAAAAATAGAAAAAAGAACAACAAACTTTATTATAAAGGATGGTTCTTAACTTTTCAAAAATCGTTTCGGCCCCACGTCCATATCTCATGCCCTTATCCCTGCTTCACAGTTCAGACAGTATATTTTTCACAGACATTTTTGACAGAGCTACAAGAATGTTGACGGAATTTTGATTTACACATCAGAGCGATACTTGACATTTACTTTGTTCTGCTGTAGATCCATTGAGGGTAACGATGTGGACAGGCCGCAATACCTGTAGTGTGCATTACCGAATAGTTTAGGTACCTTCACTCCTCTCACTGAAATCCCAAATTCCACCTTCCCCTCTGGCATCTGATTTTACCTGAGACAAACAGTCGAGTTTGTCAAACATAATCATATTTATGGCACTCTTGGTGCACACATTTTCCCCATACTCAACTTTTCCCTATGGTTTCTCATACTGAGATAAATAAGAACAAAAATGATTTTAACTTGAACAAAAAATCAGTTCTCTTGCCACTCAAGGACATGTCCACACTTGGTTGGGGGTGTTTGAGAGAGTGGACGGAGTGGGAAGTTGTAAATAGGTACTTAATTTAAGCTCTCTATCAGCTGTCGAGAAAGGTGATGGAATATGAAATGTATTGATTCAAAAGTAGTCGAACAGCCAACGTCATAATTATTTGGAAGGAGGAATTGGATTATCCGTGATACACAATGGATTCTGTCTCTCTCAATCTCTTCATCACTCACTCACACTTCCTGTATTCATGTTACAGATTTCCCGTTCGCGCTACTGAGACGTAATCGGGCATTTGCGTGTGAACTGGGACATCATCTCCTCATCCCCCTTCCCTCCATGATCCATCCATTCCTTTTTTTTAATATTCCATCTTTTTATTTTCCGCTCAACGGCCCGACTTGAACGGCTCCACTCTGTATGTCATTCTGTCGAGAGCACAGCCAAAACTCAATGATGCTTTCCCCAGTTAAAAAGATGGGCAAACGCGATAAGAGAGAGAAATGCTGGAGAATGTTTGACGCCTGTAGAACAGAGATTGAAGAGTCTGTGGGTTTCTGTAGAAGGGCAAGACATGCAGAGTTCAGCAGAGCTTGTTCGGATGTGATGGCAGAACGGACATGTGCCGGTGGGTCTGGACATGACTTGTCTTATAATCTGTTTGATCTCCACTAGCCGTTCGGCTTTTATTGAGTGAGATCTGACGTTTTTTCAAAGCCGTCTACTCTTCACATGAAAGTGACCAGAAATGTTTATTGTTACGCATTCTGTAAAACTCAGATTGCATTTTAATATCTCTGTCTCTGCATCTGTCTATCTATCTTTCGAGTCGGTCTATCAGTCTGTCTGTCTGCTATTCTGTCTGTCTGCCTGTCTGATTCCTCATACCCAAGCCATCCCGACCTCTTGTCGCCATTATGTCTGGGTTCGGATCCAGTCCACAAAATAGTGATCTCCCTCCCCCCTGCTTCTTATTGCTTTCTACTTACACCTCTCAGTTCATCGCCAGACACCCGCAGCAGCGCGCATTTTCTCGCTTCAATACCCAAACACATCTGCCTTTTATTACGGGTGGCACCGGGGGCAGTCTGTGTCACGGTGACCTCCCGTGCCAGAAACAAATAAACAAACACAACATCTGCTTGAAAGGGATCAAACAGAGAAGAAGCATAAAAACCTTACAAACACAGGGTTAATCAAGTAGGCTGTGGTTTAAACTTAACACTTTAATTGCCAGTGCTGTAAAACTGATTTTTCTATAGTTTTGATAATGAATAGATCCTATAAGTGTCACCTTTTCGTGCAGGAGATATGTCTTGAAACAGTACTACCTGTCTGTAGTGTAAAAATGATCTGGAGAAAAATGCTATTTTCGGTCACTTAAACATCGGAGTTGTTTCACATTTTAATGAGCTGGCACTGAAAGGGTTAAACAGCCCAGCTCACCTTACTGACATAAATTTAGTTTGAAGTGTGACAATATTTTGTGAGCTGTGTTCGCAAAAGTGGTGAAAACGAGTTTAGTCGAAAATGAGATTTAACACAATGATTGTGTAACGGTTCCTGCAGTCACGAATCTTTCGGAGATGAAAAGTAATGGAATAAGCTAGTTTTTTTCTTTGTTTTTACGAAGCGAGTTTCTGGATACAGTTTTCTGGAAAGTAATTAGACAGGACAAAAAAAAAATAAAAAAAATATTGAGGCTGTGAATTTTCTTCACAAATTTTTAAGCAGCCAACTTTCACTACGCTCCCCTCCCCCTCCCCCCCCCCCCCTCGATCTACGAATACATGTAGTTCGACAGCACTTTAGGAAGGACAGAGATTTATGCCTCATTTCATAGGAAATCTCTACAAGTAATCTATAATAATATAATTATTCTTCCCTGTCGCAAAAAAAAATAAAATAATAATAATAAATAGAAATAATAAAAATGAATAGATATGGATTGGATAGGAATATAGGCTACTGAGTACCGGATGTACCCTTCTAAATGTGGCTATGGATAATATAATAAAATAATAATAATAAAATATACAATCAAACTGTCATGAAAAGGGAATAGAGTCTAATCAAGCTGCATAAGAAGTACCATAGGAAAAACGTCCATTTCCTATTTCATTCCTATGAAAATCTCCACGAAAGCTACGAAGAATCTTGGCTCTTATCAATAATGCTCTGGGGTGCATAGGTGTCTAAGTCAAAATATAAGTCCTTGAAATTTCTGCAAAGACAGGCTGTTGTGTCCTGTTCCGGGTGCTAAGCTTAGTATCTAGACTTCAATTGACACACTGATGTGAAATTCGCTTTTAAATGGCAACGGAAGTTTCTCGCACCTTCAAAAGAGTATAAATCACCAAAGAAGGGTATACTGGCGGTGAGGTTTACTCTGCAGATCTGCGATGATATCTTGCCACTCAAACCTCTAGAGTTGCAGAGTATATCATGCATACGTAAAATCGTAACAGAACGTGAAAATGACTTTTAATTTCTCTTTGAATATTAGGCAAATTTAAAAAAAACAAACAAGCAAAAACCTCCCGGTGTACGCCCAGACTCAATACCTTCCATTTTTCTTTTGTCCTTCCAAAAAAATATTAGGTCTATCTATCCAAGACGTCATGGTTTTCCAAGGTTTTCATCTCCAAAAACTCACAGCTCTCCCGTCAATAAAGAATTTCAAAGAGCGACTGGTTCAATTTAATTGGGGATCCAAGTGGGAAGAAACAGTCGAGGGATGAAAATAAGCCCGACTCATGCTGGGACTTGCGTAACTGTGGAGCGCGGTGGAAACTTAAGCTAGGTCTGCACAGCATGGGCTTTTTTTAAGTTGGCGGCATAAGAGTTGCCACACAAAGGCCACCGAATTCGGTCACCGAGCCACTAGGCGCTTTAGGTGAGAAGAATTGCACTACATAAACGGACCGAATCTAGGTGGACTCTGTGTGCAGTTGTTGAAATTATAATTATTGTGCAATTCTTCTCACCTAAAGCGCCTAGTGGCTCGGTGACCGAATTCGGTGGCCTTTGTGTGGCTACCCTTAGTTATAAGCTCATTTAAAATTAACAGACACACACAAAAAAAGGATTTTTTTTAAAATTTGGTTGGTTGGGGGGGAGGGGGGGGGGGTAAAAAGAGAAGGGAATCGACTTGAAACTACCTGACGTGGCAGAAATGTTTAGCTTTTTTTTTGTTTCTTTGTGTACAAACTAGCTGGTGACAGCAGCATTAGCTGCGCTTCATCCGTCTACAGGCAATGTTCCATTTCTTAAACTTGCTGGCTCACAGTGATTGGATACTGATCTTTGGCAGAATACAAACATTGGCATTATGACCTTAAATAGCACTGGCTAAAGTGAAAGACCTATTAAGTTTAGAAACCCAATACTTTTTATGCCTACAGATTTGTTCATAGAAACGATCATTCCATATTCGAATAAAGTTTAAGCACTTAATGGAATTAATAACGTCAACTCTGGCATAATGTTTTGGTCCTACCCGTTAGATCAAGTTTGAATGGCTTTGGGTTCACTTCTTCGTCAAATTTCTTTCTTTCTAACGGCATATCATTTTTTAAGTTGCGCATCACAGCAGGGCTATTCCTGGCCAGGCTGACTGCTACGGATTCTCTGATTTGTATTAAGACTAATAAGACGTTCTATTAGGGTTGATAGAGTGCCATTTCGGGCAAGGCTTTTAATATTTTGCTACGATTATTCCAAGGTATTAGACATCCGCCAGTACACATATCTAAGACAAACGGTCAACTGCATTCATTAGTTCTTTACTCGAATACCCCCTCACAAACATACACATTGTCATAAACACCGACATTCAAGTTACAGCCTTATGCCTCCTTAGTATTACTAGGACTTTACGTGATGGGAGAGATGGAAGAAAATTATGCCAGTGCTCACTACAGCATATCATAAAATAATGTCGACTTCACACGAAATACAGGAACTAATACCGGGTCTTCTTGAGAGCCAATAGCCAGACATTCACTCCTATAGTGATACTTTCTATGTGAGATACGTCAACATGACAGTATAATTACTGCCAATTTCCTCAATCCTTCCAAATGTTTGAAGAATGTTTTACTCTCACACATTCTCCCCATCTATCATGATCTCTCGGATTACCTGATATTCTGTGTGAATGTGTAACACAAACATTATTCAGACAGTTTCAGCGAGGCACATCCTGTAAAAAGTGATTCCACGAATTCTATTGTTTCAGACTACACTTGTTTGTCTCTTACACGGCTGCAATGGATGATAACTTAAAATTATGACACAGAATTAGCCAAGTGACTTCTGCAGACTTCCGTGTTCGACTTTCTAACTTCATGAAGAAGTGTGATACGTGAATCAGCTGGAACTCTCTGCATATAAACCAAAATCAACGTGACATTTCGATCTCCGTGTGTGGGTCTTTCGGTAATCTCAACATCGAATCAAGCATTATAACTAACTTGTTCTTTAAGAGCATATTGCGACTCCCTCAGTATCTCCAGTTAATTCGAGAAAATACCAGGGATATTATTAAGACAGGGATATGAGTCCTTAATAAGGACAGACTTTACTTTCTTTGGCCAAGGGTTATTTGCGTCTTCCGATCAGTTTATTGTAGTTATGTAACCACAAAAAAAAAAGACCACCAACCTACGCATTCAGCCAAAATGAACAAGTCCATAAAAAAAACAAAAATATTATCAAGGCTGCGTTCTCCGATAATTGAAGGTAGGAAGATGATTGAGACATAACAAGGGATGGATGGAAACGGCACGCTTCATGTAATAGGAATGGATGGAAGAAATTGGTAGGCCAGCCTGCCCTTTGTGTAGGATGGGAGGAAATAATTAGGGTAGCGGGTAAAAGACAGAGAAGGAGCTGTCGAAAAAGTAACCTGTGCGTCAGGTCTTGTTTGTTCACTGGGCTACAGCCACAGTCAGGGTCAGGCCTGGAAACAGATGGCGGTTTCTGATTAAGAATGTTCTCTCGGCTCCACCCCCCCGCCCCCCCCCCCCCATTCCCCGATCCGGTATGATTGGGTTCCTTGGTTAGAGTACTCTGAAAAAGGACATGTTTGTTCATCTGACAGAATGAACAGATAGCTAGGTAGACAGACAAACAGCCAGGACAGATAGATAGATAGATAGATAGATAGATAGATAGATAGATAGATAGATAGATAGACAGATAGATAGACAGGCAGATAGATAGATAGATAGATAGATAGATAGATAGATCGATAGACAGGCAGACAGACAGCCAGACACATATAGGTAGATAGATAGATAGATAGATAGATAGATAGATAGATAGATAGATAGATAGATAGATAGATAGATAAATAGATAGATAGATAGATAGATAGACAGACAGACAGACAGAATGATATACAGACAGATAGATAGATAGATAGATAGATACATAGACAGATAGATAGATAGATAGATAGATAGACAGACAGACAGACAGACAGATATACAGACAGATAGATAGATAGATAGATAGATAGATAGATAGATAGATAGATAGATAGATAGAGAGAGAGATAGATAGATAGATAGATAGATAGATAGATAGATAGATAAATAGATAGATAGATAGATAGATAGATAGATGGATGGATGGATGGATGGATGGGTGGATGGATGGATGGATGGATAGATAGATAGATAGATAGATAGATAGATAGATGGATGGATAGATAGATGGATGGATAGATAGATAGATAGATAGATGGATGGATAGATAGATAGATAGATAGATAGATAGATAGATAGATAGATGGATAGATAGATAGATATATAGATAGATAGATAGATAGATAGATAGATAGGTAGATAGATAGATAGATAGATAGGCTGATAGATAGACTGATAGATAGATAGATAGATAGATAGTCAGACAGACAGACAGACAGACAGACAGACAGACGGATGGATGGATGGATGGATGGATGGATGGATGGATGGATGGATGGATGGATGGATAGATAGATAGATAGATAGATATATAGATAGATAGATAGATAGATAGATAGATAGATAGATAGATAGATAGATAGATAGATAGATAGATAGATAGATAGATAGATAGATAGATAGATTACAGTTATCAACATCATTATCAGTGTAACAAAGGGCTTTCAGCAGTGACGAACGATGCAAACAAATCCGACAAACCAGTCTAGGAATGGGTCTTTAGTACTGTGACACAGATTTGTACTGAATTCCAGGGAATTAACCCTTTACCTTCAATTGCCCGGTGTTCAACATTTTCAAATACATCGCGTCAACTTGCGCCATATGCCCCCCCCCCCTTTTAATTAAATGTTCTAAGGTTTTCTTCTTCTTCTTCTTTTGGGAGGGGGGGGGGTGGGCACAGATTGAAATGCGATTTGGAAGGTATTCATTCTCTGCATGTCTCAGTGATTAGAGATATTTAAATAAAATTGTACACGTTGTTTAACAGAGACAAGAAAAAAAATGATTTACTGAATAAAAAGATACCTATAAAATTAGAAAAAGTTTCTAATAATTTAGTACACAAAGAATTGTTCTTGACTTGTATAGACAGTAGCCAAATGAATTTGCATTTTACCGAAGCAAGGACTTCGATATATCAGAAATTCTACAGATGATGTTAAGTGCCGGAGTACCTCGAGGGTTAAAAAGTCTACATCAGAACGTATGACGTGTTCGGCGACAACAGTCTCAGTTGCATAAGGTCAGTGCCAAGAGCATTGTTTCAGTGATGTAAATAGCCTGGAAAACCCGATAAAAGCATAACTTGGCACAAGCCACGAGATCTATTGACAGTCCTACTCTTAGTTCAGTATAATCTACAAATGGCCTTTCAGCATAATAATACTCCTGTATGAAATTCCTACGGCCCCGATTCCACTTTATGGCTGTTGACGTCATTCTGAAATGTATGACTGACTGCGTGTACTTTCTGCGAATCGGTCTAGACGGTAAAGCATCTAATAAAAAAGGCTTCTCATCCTTTATATCACAGCCAGACAACATAAATCAATGCCCTACGATATTGCATAAAAAATCCGAAGTTTGATAAAGAAGCTCGTCCTACGAAATAGCTCACAATACGTGAAGCCCAATCTCCGTACTGAATATTGGCTGTATCCGTGGTGTAGACTTGACCTCGCAAGATTTCTGTTTATCAGGCTCCATGGACACTGGCGTGTTGCCCAAACAGCAAAAAACTTATGAAGCAAGGTCGATGCTGAAAAGGTAACCAGTATGATTTTGAATAAAGCATTTCCAACTCTGACTGATGAAACAATATAGGAAATCACTGGCTCAAAGTATATTATTAAATATTAAAATGGGAAGATAGTTTGGTAATACACATATCTTCTTTGGAAAATTTCCAGTTTGAATCACGCCTTTTGAATGTAGCGAGTGTGATATTGGGCAAAATTGTTTGCATCGCATTGAAAACTGGTAATTCACCCCAAAAAGATCTTTCTAACCCACAAGAAGATGCTTAAAGCAACTTATCTGAACATATTTTCAACTAGTGATTCCTATGGTATTTCAAGTAAAATGTGGGAAACGCTTTGTTACATTCGCAGCCTGTGTAGCAATGGCCCTCTGTCACAATCTCACTCGTTGATATTACACTCGTTATTATTAATCGGTCGCATGACGTGTCTCATCTTTATTTATGGTGTTTTGGGGCACAAATATAGTTATTACCATATTGGCAAGTCAAATATGAACGATGCTTGGCACCGCTCATAGCAATTTAAGAATTACAGATGAGTAATAGCCAACGTATTTACTCCATACGATCAAGTCCAAGTGACGGCGTGCTCTTGGATATTAGATTTGGCAAAATCTATGCATGTGCTACCCATATAAATCCCAGGATCAACAGTCAAGGCATCGGATACATTCTTAACTGACAGTTTCAGAACCAGGTCTGGATGTATGAAATAATATGTTTAATTAAGACAAATTTACATCACCAAAATGCCTCGCCCAACAAATTAAATTGGAGACTATTCACACAAAGCTACAAGGGATCGGTCTAGGAAAAACATGAACTGTCTTGATAAGTGCAAAAACTACAACAACCACGAGCTTGTGACATGATTAACTTCTCATTGGTCTGTGAGTCTGACTGACTGTTACCAGTTCATCCTTAATCCTGGTATAGTGTTCTGACTGTTATTTCTTGGCGTTAACTGATAATGAAGCAAACAAAAATGCTAAGTTTGTACTTCAGTGGTAACATGACTGAGCTGATAAGACAAGGGTTGGGAGGAGACACATTACAGTCACAAATACAAACGTAAGAATTCACATAAATCCATACACATACATATTATTATGAGGAAAGGAAATGAACGTAGAAGATTGTGAACAGGAACGAGAGAAGGAAAACGAGAAAGAGAGAGAGAGAGAGAGAAAGAGAGAGAGAAAGAAAATGGCAGTGAGGGGGAGAAAAGACGAAGAGAGAGCTGGGGAGAGAGAGGGAGAGAAAGGGAGAGAGAGGCAGAGGGAGGAGACAAAGAGAAAGAGGAGAGAGCAGGTAGGAGAGAGAGAAAAGAGAGAGGGAGAGAAAGAGAGACAGAGAAAGAGACAGAGAGACAGAGAGAGAGAGAGAGAGAGAGGGAGAGAGAGAGAGAGGGAGAGAGAGAGAGAGAGAGAGGGAGAGAGAGAGAGGGGGAGAGAGAGGGGGGCGAGAGAGAGAGAGAGAGAACTAGAAAGACGAACACCAATTTGTGTGGACAGGGATGACGAAGACAAATGTCTTTATCTAGACATCACTGACGCCGCGAAACAAGAATAGATCTCTATAGCCCAGGCTGAAATGACAAAAGGATGTCGGTGGCCTTGAAGAAGACAGCATAAAAATAAATGTAAGCCACAAGAAACAAAGATTTTTCTTTTTTTTTCAATGGCCATGTGATCTGGGGCGGGAATTATGAATACCACCCAAAGAGCTTGAGTAAAATGTATATATGAATTTCAAAAAAAATATATCATTAAAAAACACAACAAAGAAAACAAGACAGTGAAATAATTTTTAAAAAAAAGACAAAAATTGAAACCAAGGGAACAAACCCTAAGTACAGACGGTTAATGTCCACTAAGTAGCTCCAAAAGTTTTCAAAACGAACGGTCAACTGTTGACCAAAGCTAAAAGCAAAAACCCCACCCAAAAAAACCATCAGACTAATTTTGTACTGTACACCGGCTCAAATAACTATTCCGTTGGGACATTTTTCCTTTAAAGTAAAATAATCTTGCGGCCAGTGTCTATGAGACGTAAGTCGCTGGTCTGGAACCGAGGAATCGGGAGATAAATATAATGGAGGAGTCAGATATCGATTTTTTTTTAATTCTCGAAATGAAACGTACAATCATTTCTGAACAAGAAAATGTTAATCTTGTTGGCGAATTATGACTATAAATTGGTTAAATTAAGGTTTTCCTGAGGTAAGTATGACTCCTAGTGTTGCCAAACTGTTCAATTTTGCCGTCATTTTGATAATAAAATTTCATTTCGAAAGTCAGTGGAAGAATCAGCTGTCATGTTGGAGGTGGGTGTTACGTGGTTCTCTCTCATAACGGATTGGACACCACCACCACCATCCTCGGCTCGAGCCATCAATAGCTACATTTTGCAACCACAATATCGCTAAAAGTTCATAAAAACCATTCTGAGCGGGTGTGAATATCATCCAACTGCAGTGTCTTGATAGAAAATGCATGTAAGATGGCGATTTAGCGATATACTTGTAATTTATAGGTGTTTATTTGATCAAAGAATATGATTACGTGCAATGCTGAGACGTGTCACTGTGATACCAGACTCTGCACGGCACGGAGGCGCAGTGACCCACCCGTGGAGGCAATTATAATATGGCAAAACATCACTCGAGAAACTGATCAGTTGATAATTTGCTCCAGATTACTATCTTTATAGTTCCTGCTCATTGAAGAGGACACTTGCTAGTTAGAAACAAAGGTAAATCAAATTTTAAACACTAAATGATTATTATTATTATTTTTTTATTAGATCTCAGTGTGAACAGAAAATTTCATCATTTTCTTTTCGATAAATTAGATCTGTCTTGTATTTAAAGAATAGAAAAATAACTGAGAATGAGATCTATGAGAGAAACTGAAAAAGACAGCAGTATGACAAAAGTAGTAAGAGTGAAAGCTGGTCTGACCCACAGACTAATAAATTAATCAGACTGGAAACATGAGCTTCGCGGTGTGTCGTTTTTTACGGAATTTCCCGAGCGGCGACCGTATAACCAACATGGCCGCCGCTCGGGAAATTCCGAGTCTAGTTCTATCTGCAGTAGAAATTTCTTTTTATTTGTTAAGATTGGTTGTACATGTATTAATTTCTTGGTGCGGAACCAAACTTCCGCGTTCAGTAGGCGCGTCAAAATGGTGTCATTCAAAATTGTAGCTAGGCTGAAGCGTCGGTCGCTACCGTAACCCTAGAATGGCGGATGGTTCATGACCTTTCGCTGTTTTGTGACGTCACACAATGGGATCATCCAGTCTGGATATTTTATTAGTCTGTGGTCTGACCAAAAAAAGAAGGGAGAGATGAAGAAAAACACAACAATAGAATATGGTGCATGACAGTGTGGGTGAAAGACAAGAGGAGAGAAGGGCGCAGATCGGGATAATGACTGAAAGACAACAGTAGAACAAAAATTGTTTGTGCATAAAATTTATTTAATATATTCGCGCTGCCAGATCATAACCATCATTTTTTATTTATATATTTTTTTTATGTATATATTTTTTTACAGTCTATCTCTTTTGTTTTCTTTCATTGCGTTAAGTGCCATATACGCCCCAGAGGCTGATCTTGCGTAGTTTTTAAATTAGTTGTGTGTTTAGGGCTCCTCAAATATGACCTTTTTTGCCAGCTATTGTCTTCCATTTCTGCGACTACCCGCTTGTAGGTCTACCCTTTGCTTTACCACATTAGGAAAATGGCGCCTCGCTCCCCAAAATGAGTTTCACCTTGCCTGCAGGGGACCAAAGGGGGTGCGTGGTCTAGTATTATAGTAGTAGCATGTCTCTGGTGTAGTGTGTATGTAAAAGATAAGACAGAAATGGAACTGAACAGAAAAGAATGCGGAAAATGAGAGACAAAAGAAATGATTCTTTTGCCAGAACTATTCCCCGTTTGTGAAGTGTGTTTTGGGGCCATCCCATGAGAACGCAAGCTCGAGTTTGACGAACTTGACGCATAGAAAATAGAACCAAATTTTTTATTTTGATTTTTCATTCCCTTTCAGACGGAACTAATCATTCCGATAAAAATGAATAGAAACGATGAACTTGAGTGATCCATTTCATTTCTGATCTTCTCAATTTTACATTTTCCATGATTCACTAGACATCCCATGTTTCCTCCAAATAATGAAATCAGTGTTGCTTTTCTGCAAAATCCTCAATGATCTATATCTGTTTGCAAGGAAAGAAAATATAATCAGATTAAATTAGAAAGACAAACACTTTTTGCTTTGTTTTGGTTTCTATGAAATGTTCTTTGGTAAACAACAACAACAACAACAACAACAACAACAACAACCACAACAAAATGGAGATGGGAATGGGGAGCATTCATTACACTAGCAATACCAGGTTATACATGTACTTGAGCGTATGAGTTTGAGTTTGAGTTTCACAGCCTGGTCGGCACGATAATGGACACTTTGTGCTTTTCACCGTCTATTTGGTACTCTATTTATGTGTGATATTCAGAGCTTCTAAGTTCACAAATGGAATTAAATACTTCCGTACTAATTTCATTACATTGGTAAAAATTCTCAAAAGTTGTTTTGTATCTACTTAAAAAGAATATTTTGTAAATGTGTATAAACAGATTTTAAACTGATTTACAGATCTTTGACATAAAAGCGGTCCTCGAATTTTCCTTGCTGATTTATAGTTTCTGTCGGTTTTGAAATGAAAAATCCTTCACACTTTACTCTGTGAACTTCTGCAGAATATTTCCATTCGGCACCCTCCCTCTCCGTTTCTTCCACAGGCTTACTGAGAATTTAAACAGCCCATATCTGACAAAAGATGAGCGCTGATTTCTTTCTGATATGAGATGGGCGTTCCAGCATGACGCCACTTACGCAATGACAGGTTTCAATGCCCATTCACGCAGGTAATAGATTTCCATTCATTTTGTCGCTGTCGTTTAAAAACAATGGTTACCGGCGTGGGATGCAAGGCCCCACAGTACAGTACTTAACAGAAAAATGCCCAGGGAGATCTATTTCTGTAAACGTTACAAAAATGTACAGAAATTTGTATTCAATGCATGAGATATTGGCTTGTACAATGATCCTGAAATATTCGAGAAGGGAAAGAAATGAGAGAGAGAGAGAGAGATGGCGAAAAAGAGAGAGAGAGGGCGCTCGAGAGAGAGAGAGAGAAAGAGAGAGAGAAAGAGAGAGAGAGAGAGAAAGAGAGAGAGAGGGCGCTCGAGAGAGAGAGAGAGAGAGAAAGAGAGAGAGAGAAAGAGAGAGAGAGAGAGAGAGAGAGAGAGAGAGAGAGAGAGAGAGCACAAAAAGTAATCGATCCAGACTCCGATTGCTTTCTAGGTGAAAGATCTACCCAGTGAGCTTTTTCAAGCCCAGGGCGATTCACCGACTTCGAGAAAACCCATTTTGCCACAGACCGCTTCACCGATCTCTCATGGAGATATGCGTAATTTAAGTACAGTGCCTACACACAGTTCTTATCCAACTGACGTGAGGCGCATCCCGTGTCTGGCTCACTGTTCAACACAACAGCAACAACAACAAAGCTTTAGTCGGGTCGTGCACTAGCTGCTTTGATGCGTCGACGTTTGGAAGGTGACGTGAATGAAACTTTGGACGGTGACGTGAATGAAACTTTGGACGGTGACGTGAATGAAACTTTGGACGGTGGCGTGAATGAAACTTTCGACGGTGACGTGAATGAAACTTTGGACGATAAAGTGAATGAAACTTTGGATGATGACGTGAATGAAACTTTGGATGGTGACGTGAATGAAACTTTGGTCGATTAAGTGAATGAAACTTTGGACGGTGACGTGAATGAAACTTTGGACGGTGACGTGAATGAAACTTTGGACGATTAAGTGAATGAAACTTTGGACGATTAAGTGAATGAAACTTTGGGCGGTGACGTGAATGAAACTTTGGAAGGTGACGTGAATGAAACTTTGGATGGTGACGTGAATGAAACTTTGGACGGTGACGTGAATGAAACTCCACGGATCAGCTGACTGGTTGGATCGCACTGAAACACAATGTCGTGAATTCACCATCCGATGATTTGGCGGATCAAAATCGACTAATAACGTCTGGGCTTTATGGGGAAAACTTTTATTTCTATTATAAGTAATTTAAAAAGAAGGTCTGGAAATACAGAAAACGAAACAAAACCGCGCCCACATACGGAGTCAACTGTTCACGGAAATTGAACCTCTTTGCGTGTGTACTGTCGAGCCCAACGTAGGAGTAATAAAGTGGGATGCGATTGGCGTGTGGAGCAAGCAAAACATGTCTGGGCCACTCGATAGGGCCCATTTTCTAGTTTGTGATTTCTTGGCATTGATTTTGCAGGTAGTCCAAAAAAACAAAAGAAAAAAAACAACGAGGGGCCGGGGGGGGGGGAGGGGGGAGTTAGGGATGCGGGCGAAGGATAAGGGTAAGGGGAGAAAGCAAGAGAATTGAATTTCAGACTTGGGGAAGCCATGCAATTTTCATGCACAAACGAGGCAGTTCGAACTTTCCAGCCCAGGTGCAGAATTGCAAAGGGACTGAAGGAAAATAGAGATAGAGAGCAGTGGCCTAGCATGGGTTGCCAACGTCCGGGGCAGGCACGTATTGCCTCCCCCGACCTGTGGACACCTTCAGCACTCCCTTAGACCCTTACAGCAGTCCAGTATTAAAAAAAACCACAAAACACCTATGTTGTATTAGAAGGAGATTCTGATGTAATTAAAGTAAAATGCATTTTATGCTAGTAACAGTATACTCAAGTTTACCAAAAGGCGCGTTATTTTTAAAGAATTATTACTATTTCTTTTTTTTTTCTTTTCAAATTTGTTCTCTAAGAATTGTGCGTCCGGGGCACGTGATTTCTTTCCTTACGAGCTTTAGCAAATTCAGGAGCGGGGCAGCAACACCCCCCCCCCCACAAAACACAGGTCATTGGCTAAGGGATTTCCCGTCCTATCGAACACTGCCATGGGTACTGCAATCTCTGGACTGTGCCTGATATGACTCTGAATGTCACCGTAAATCCCTGGGATATGTTGGAGCTGTCCTGTGTTTGGGGGTGTGTTCCTGTTCCGCTCCTGAATTGGCTAAAGCTCGTACAGAAAAAAATCACGCGCCCGGGGAAGTTACCTCTATGCCCCCCCCCCCCCCCCCAAATGCTACGCCACTGATAGGGAGATCGTCTGGAGCTGTGGAGGTAGAAAGGGGAGGCAGACGGAAGTAACTCTTGGGACTCCACAAGGCTGAAACTGATTCACGAGCGGAAGAAATGAGCTGGATAAACCTCAAATTTCACGCGGTGGACGAGATTTGTGAACGAGGACACGAGATTTTGTAGGGCTAGCGCCATCGAGGACGTTCAAGGGCCAGACGGGTATGAGGTGTTATTGTGTGTAAACTTTCCGTCCTTAACATGGCTTGCTAGATTAGATTGAGTCAGTGAAGATTTTATTGTGATGTATCAGTTGACGTGGATGTCAAAAATAGAGCAATAAACATTGTGAGATGGAATGAGAGGCTGCGCGGTGTTTGAGTTGGGGGATGATAATGTCTTCGCTAGGCGTATCTATCTATCTATCTATCTATCTATCTATCTATCTATCTATCTATCTATCTATCTATCTATCTATCTATCTATCTATCTATCTATCTATCTATCTATCTATCTATCTATCTATCTGTCTGTCTGTCTGTCTGTTTGTCTGTCTGTCTGTCTGTCTGTCTGCCTGTCTATCTATCTATCTATCTATCTATCTATCTATCTATCTATCTATCTATCTATCTATCTATCTATCTATCTATCTATCTATTTGTCGGTCTACCTATCTATCTATCTATCTATCTATCTATCTATCTATCTATCTATCTATCTATCTATCTATCTATCTATCTATCTATCTATCTATCTATCTATCTATCTATTTGTCTGTCTATCTATCTATCTATCTATCTATCTATCTATCTATCTATCTATCTATCTATCTATCTATCTATCTATCTATCTATCTATCTATCTATCTATCTATCTATCTATCTATCTATATTCGCCTGCACTTTTGTATGCCTATGTGCATGTGTGCCTATTATCTTAACATTAGATGCACATTACAGACAGGAACATTATTATGGATTACCCAAGAACTGTCCATGGAATGTTTTTTGGTGAACAATCTATGTTCAAATTCTCCAATAATTTGATATGTCCTACCTCATAAACAAAGCTCTCGGAGACTGAATAAACAATGCCAATCTCGAATGAATGGTGTCTTTTTGCACAATTTAGCTAGTCACCCCTTGGTTAGATGACTGTTTCCCTTGAGGCACTTGTTGAGATTCATTTAGAATGTAGGTCAGGCGGGCTCTAGCCAATTTATTTTGATCGTCCAATCAGTTGGATCCTGACTTCACAAAAGTTATTTTCCCTGAAATCTCCCGCACTAGTTCGATCTCAATGGAACTCATTGTGGCGACCTCCTCACCATCCCGCTAATCGGCGTATCAAAATCTGCTGGTGAGTGCCCAGCATTGGGAAGGGTCTCAAGGACGGCCAGATGACCAATGGGACATCTTACATTGAGGACACAGTGTCATATTTTCCAGCTAAAATATTTCATCTTCTTTTTTGTTGTTGTTGTTTTTCGGAAATACAGTTAGTGTTCAAAAATTGTTTGCTGATATTTCAACAAAGAGTGCCAATCTGTTCGCTGTCACGTGGTGTTCTTTAGCTATTTGCTTTTTTCTTCCTTATTTCTGCTTTTCTTTGGAGCACTCCCCTATGGGACCTGCGCTACATTTTTCATTGACAAAAGCACTCACGTGAATTTGTTTCCATTTCTCAACAGCAGGAAACTGTTTTTTCGGACACTTCTGATATAATTAATTTGTTCCTTGTTGACTTGATGAAAGCTCCTGCCAAGCCCTAGGTTCATGCGTGAAGGTCAAGGACGCGGTACAGCCGGTGAGTGATCCCGCTACCAGGCGGAGTTAGTGAAGCAAGGAAAGACATAAATGCAATGGGAATGACCGGAAAACAAACACACAAGCACTCTTAAATTGTTCTCCAATTTCCTGATGACCTTTCAGATAAAACAAGCGGTTCAGAGGTTAGTTTTTCGAGACGGCCACTCTATATTTTGATAACTAGCCCTGTCGATCCTTCATTCGCA
This sequence comes from Onchidella celtica, assembly GCA_963931925.1. Taxonomy (NCBI): domain Eukaryota; kingdom Metazoa; phylum Mollusca; class Gastropoda; order Systellommatophora; family Onchidiidae; genus Onchidella; species Onchidella celtica. The sequence goes on along the minus strand of OZ007570.1, from coordinate 62,803,305 downwards.
TTTCACCACAAAGACCCGCAACTAACTGTTTCAAATTATTTGTATATTTTGTTATTATAGTGCGTATTCTGCTCTGTTTATTAAATGTTAACATTTGGATGTATCGCAATTCATTAATATTTATTATCATAAATCATTATTTATTACATTGTCAATTAGGTTTATTATGATTATTTAGATTTCCTACTATGATTGTTTTCATTTGTTCATTTATTTATTGTTATTTATCTTTATTTTAATTCGAATCTTATTTGTAAAAACATCACCATGTTAAATAGTAATTTCTCTTTAATTGCAGAAATAATTTACTCACATTGCATGATGACATCACACTAACTATAATACACATCTTTTTTTTTCTAATTGGATAATATTTCATCTCATCTGTGTGGTTAAATGTCCCTGTTTTAAAGATCTCTTTTGAACACACACGAGCATCTTAAGAAGCGTTGAAATAAACCAATCATCCCATCAGTCCACCTGTTTAAAAACATTTATTGCATTTTCAAACACTGTCAGCCGGGCGGTTTTGCATCTTCAGATTTTCAATAGCTGAGGCGGCACGCTTGTGGGAAATTCCGAGCCCACACACAGATAAAGATTTTCCTAAATTTTATCCACGGACACTTTTTGCCCTGATAAAAATTCAGTGCGAGGCTAATGCTGCTCCTTTATTTTTCTCTTGTTTAAGATTGTTCTATCCAAAGTTTGGCCCGTTGACTCAATGAAAACACAGATATGATTTTTAAAGTTGTTTCGATCACCAATGTGTAAATTGAGGCGCAGAACGAAATTTCCTGTCATACTTTTTAAATTTGCTCCAAGAAAATGTGTTTCTATTTTTCCGGCTCAAAATGTCAGGACACTTTCTTCTGTTCAATTCAGTTGTGGCTCAAAATCAACGAAAGTATTGAAAATGTAGCGAACATCAAGACTTTTTAAAATATCCCCACCCACACCTTTTCCGTCTTTTAAGCGTAACATGATATTTGGTAGTTTTTGAGGTTCAGCGGTTAAATAACAGTTAATGATTATATTGGAGTCGTCACTTCCTTTAAAATCCGATGATGGGAAAATCAGAGCATGAAAAAGTTTTGAAATGGCAGCTGGTCATTATGATCGATTACATATAAATTCAAAAGAAATAGTCTTCACTAATGATTAGAGATCAGAACTTTGTCTTGTAATCAGTAACATTTATTTATTTTTTTTTTTTGGGATTATCTGCTTTCCTAACATCAAACTAGTTTTACTTTAAAAATAAAGGAAACATTTCGCATACATTAGCCAAGTCCCAATTACAACAAAATTGTGCCTCAGCAGAAGCTTATAAAATTTATAATGACGTGCTTCTGAATGCTAATTTGAAGATTTCTGTCACAATTTCAAAATTTGTTCTAGATCTTTACAACTTCTTTTCAAACTGCAGAGATAAAAAGAAAATCTATTTGGGCTTCAACTTTTACATTTTTTTGGGTAGAATTTAAAGGGATTAAGTTCTGATTAACAAACTGCAGTACGACACCCATATAATCGCGATAGGCACAGAGTGACCCTCAAAATGCCAACACTCCGTTAAACCCCAGCTCAGGCTCAAACTCCTCCAGTCATCCTTTGATTAATGGTGGGTTCTAGAGCTCCAGCTTGAAAATCACTGTTCTGGATGGGCTTCAAAACATCGGTATTAATCCAACAAACAATTAGATGTTAGGTCGGCTGGCATGCTGAGAAACCGATGATTTGTCACCTAAACTGCTGTCAAAGGAAGGTGCACCATAGGGAGTGGAAGTAATCACATCGACCAGCCATGATATTTTTGCATTAGTAACTTCAAAAAGTGTATAGTGATCCTCATACTTATCCACAATGGGTGGTGAGTAGCAGATGGCCTAAGTGTTAGATGAAAGCTGGCAAATGCTGAACTTCACTAGATAGTCCGGTTATTAACAACATGGCTTTGCTCTCTTTGTACCGTTTTCCCGTTTCTGTTCACAAGCGTAGGGTTCTGCCCATACAAACACTCTTTTTTTGTGCCAACTTTCGTCTTCATAACATATTGCCACGGAACATGTGCAGTGCTTTGATATCGCAGCGTTTTTTGTTGTTGTGTTGTTTTTCCACGGACAAAACCCCCTAAAATTGGAGGGTTTGCGTGAAAGATTTTAAAGGACTAAAATATGAAAGGAAAGTTTAAATCTCTGAAACATGTAAACAAACAACCCGGAAAGGTGGGAATGGAGAGCTGGAGATTTTGATCAAACAGTGAATAATTATACAAACCAAACAATGTAAGGATAAAGCAGGGACTGGATGAGGTTTTAGTAAAAACAGAAATAACGATTACAAAAAAAAACAACAAAAAACCAACAACGTTTCAGCACTCTCTTTGACTACATTGGAATTATGAAAGTAAGGGGAGGAATGCAGGAATTGGAGGGAGGGGTTGGGAGGAGGAGGGGGAGGTGACGAGAGTGTTGATTACAATATCATTCGGTCCTGGAGACAGCTCCGCGTGAAACTGCTGCATAATTGATCAGCAGAGTGCTGAGTTCTTAATGGCAGCTAACATGTAGCGGAGATTGACAGTACCCAAGGTCTTGAAAGTTCACTCCTGTCATAAACGGATGTGTAAGTCCCGAACGTTCTAATAACCTTCTGTGAAAAATGGGGCCACACTGAGGGATTTTGTGAGATTCCAGAATTCCATTTTTCTCGCTTTTCTTCAAGGTCGCTAAGGAGGTTAGAACCCAAATGGTAATTCGTGAACGTTTTGTTATAAATGTATCAACTTATAATCTACTGCCTTGCTGGAATTTTGAACCTGAATTTCTTTCTTTTGTGTTTGTTTTTCATTTCTGAGTTTCTGATAAATGTTCCATTATTGATGCCAGATTTGACCTGCCAATCAAAGCCAAGTTATGTGCCTTATCAGGAGTTTAAAAAAATCAGATGCTATAGGCTGTGTGATTTCTCACTATCTTAATATAAATATTAATGGCAAAACAAATAATGAAATATTCAGTTTATAAATTAGACCTTGCTGCTCGGCATTGTAAAATAGTATTAGATGGATAGAAAATAAGAATGCTTTGGGGCATTTAATAATACTAAAACAATTCACTACGCACCAGGACACGATGCCTCTATTTTCTCATTGTAATCATTCAAAATACGATAACAAATAATGTGTTTTGTAATGAGATTTTTTAGATCAGCAATCTGCAGGAAAAAAAATGGTTGTCCTCCAAATACGAACCCAAATGCACAAAACACGACAATGTTTCTTGATGATGTCAACAACAACCCGCTATGGAGAAATGATTTAAATATCCCCTTGAGAGGACAAAGAAGACAAAAAATTAGGAATTTTATTGGACGTGGAATTTGCCGAAAAAAACAACAACAACAAGAAAAAAAACTCCCAAACTTCCCCTTTTTACGGGTATAAAAGTTTGTCCAGGAAATTCAGAACAATGGAGGGACGGAACAGCAACAGCTGGCTGGGTGAGAGGCAAAGGGCAAAAATTAATTGTTGATTCAATCAAAGGACGAGAATTGGGAATACACACACACAAACACACATATACACACACTCAGAGAGAGAGAGAGAGAGAGTAGAGAGAGCGAAAGACAAATAGACAGACAGACGAAGACAGAGAAATTGAGACCCAGAGAGAGACAGAGAGAGAGGGTGAGAGTGAGAGAGAGAGGAGGGGGGGAGGGGGGCGGGCGTGAAAATTCTTAAGAAAAGATTGAATTCCACTGCCAGATGTACAATAAATTGCCACGGGTAAAGTTTAGATGAGGATTGTATATACAGTCACCACCAATAAACAGAAAAAAACAAACAACGGTTTTGCTGATTTGCCAGGAAGATCAAGTATGAACAGGCAACTGTTGCAATAAGAAAAAAAAAGAAATTAAAGATAATTTAATTCTTGCTAAGCCTGGATACAAAATCTCAGTTTCAAAGATATGAAAAAATTAAAAAAAGAACTACCACTTCTAAAATGTTGACGATTAGAGTTACAACCCTATTGCTCGGGCATAGTAAGGCGGAATCTGCTGACAATTTTATTGTGGAGGAATCGATACTGTAACCTCCAGGAGTTCCGCCTCAGGGATCGCTCGCACGATACCATCTGTTTCGTGTCAATGCTAACCAAAGCTGGCTATGCAATACAGGATCATAACTGCAAATACGTACATAGTTCTTTTTTCAGATTTCCATATTAGTTTATTTGCCCCTGGCAAAAATGACTATTGAACGTGAACAAAAAAAAAAAAAGGGAATCGGTAGAGACATTTGGCAGTGCATGACAGAAGATGAACCCATTCAATTTCTATTTGGCCACATCTTGATTCGGGCAAATGCACACGTAGCCTAAATATTGTTACGGTCTATTTATAATGACTTTCCCCAGTTGCCAAATCGGCAAATGTTGGCCAAGTACAGCCAGGCGTTGACCCAGTGGTGCTATCCTGCACAAAATACTCACTGTAAATTCCGTGCTCAGCCGCTACCTTTTCTCTGTCTGCCTGAGTGTAGAGCCAGTTATATATTATCATGAAGCCTTTTTTTAAAAATCTTTATGACTTTACCTTGCTCCAGGGTGAGCTGACAAATAAAGAACTTTCCCCACTCTCACATTTCTGTACAGCTAAAGTTAAATCAGAAGAATTAGCCGTGATAAGATATTAAACAACAGTGTATTGTTGCCAAATAATTTTCTTATAAATACTACATGGCACTTCAAATGAGGGTGAAAATAACACAGTAATGAAATAGTTTTGATTTATTACAAAATAATATGCCGGAATGTGTTTAAGGTAATAAAGAAAGATATTATGTTAGAGTAAAGTTATTTTGATGTGTTATACTGATATATTAGATATTGCAGCACATCCCCGTATCAGCTCATTACGTGTGGAGCAATTTACTTTATGAGAAAGGAGTTCGATTTGGAAGATAAAATGAACAAAGAAATAATAATAGTATAAAACTTGATAGAATGCCAGATACAAGACAATGAATCAGACATAAAACTGCAATAATGTTAAAGACATAATAATGAAATATCAGATACTACCAAAGAGCGTATTGAACATACTAGAGTCAGAACTCTCACGGTGGGCATGATTCTCGAAGTTTACCGAATTGAAAGCTAATAAACATGGCGGACGATTTGGAGCCAGCGGCGCGTGCTCATGTCTATACGAAGGGAAAGGGAGGAATGGTCAGCTATGTTTTGCTTTGATATTGTGGCAGAACGATGGCACGACGATCAAACTTTCAGCGACTAGTTCTGGAAGCTTGAATCCCCACGGAAAATCCACTTTGAAATAAAGGCAAGTCACGTCTACACCGTTCCCCACTTCCCTAATAAAAACGACAAAAGCAAACAATAGCAAGTAAAAGGACTAGTGATAATACCAGTGCCGTGGACTGAACACCAATTGTCTTACTTGATCTATGAAAGCCTCTTAAGGGGCCGGGCGCACTATCACTTGTCGACTGCTGTACAGCGTGCAAACCCAGATTTTTGCTTGCTTGGCAAAGAGTTTACCATGCTGCACGCCACGCGAAAGATTGCTTGCATTGAACGAGTGGTTAATTTTAACATAGTGCGCGCCGGGCCTAAAGTGCGTCTGAAAATTAGTGTTCAGCTAAATCGGCAATATCTTTAAAACGGACGGATGGAAATAGTTGAAACTTTGCATGAGATGCTTTTTCTGTTTGTCTTAGCAGAAAAGTATGTTTCAGTGTAAATGTATGTAGAAATATGTAAAATCCTTCCATAAAAGTATATACTTTTTTAAGGCAGACGATTTTTGAAATTCTAAAGGTTTTACAATAGATAACATCACACGCATATCTTCAATTCTTCTCTGCGTAAAAGGGAATATAATTTTCGCACTTTATTAACGCAAGCTAATAAAGCGTTGACAACTCTCAGACTACACCCAAAAGTGGACCCCTGCAAAAACTTGGTATTCAGCATCTCTTCTCTACCACCCAGGAACCAACAGAGAAACTGACAGATTGCCCAAAAAAAACTCGGCTCAATTGGCACACTTTTGAATGCAATGTTCTAACTCTAGTGGGCACTATAAGCCCTTTGGATACTGCACATCTACAAACAGATCGATTACCATAACAGAGAGACAGACAGACAGACAGATAGACAGATAGATAGATAGATAGATAGATAGATAGATAGATAGATAGATAGATAGATAGATAGATAGATAGATAGATAGATAGATAGATAGATAGATAGATAGATAGATAGATAGATAGATAGATAGATAGATCCCATACATGCTGTGAATCAGCTCGTCAGATAGATAGGTAGTAAACAGACAGCTAAAACACTTGGTTACTCACCTATCATGACGACCATCAGCATATGAAAAAGAGAAAAAGGAGAAGGAAAACATTAGTATAATGAAACGTTTCATTCTTCTTACTTTCTGTCTTGTCCTTGCTTTAAAAAAAAAAGTTTGACTACAATGTCTCTGGGTACACGTCTTCCTCTGTGCAAATGAGATAGATAGATAGGTGGATAGATAGATAGATGGAGAGAGAGAGAGAGGGAGGGAGAGAGAGAGAGAGAGAGAGAAAGAGAGAGACAGAGAATGAGAGAGACAGAGAAAGATTGGTTTCTCCTCTTAGAGAAATTTCCCATGTGTAACATGTTGTTGCACAGAATAATTCTCTGATGTATGCAGTTGTGGGTGTTGAAAGTAGTGGTGGTGGATAGGTGATTATGTGTGTGAGACATTCCGAGGAGCAACTGAACATTGGTTCACGAGGATGTCCTCATATATAACTGACGTTCACAATAAAACATTCTTTGTATGACAGCGTTTTTTACCCAGTATATAATAATTATGGCGACGCAACGTCTCGAAACATGGCCCCAGGTTACAAAATGGAATTCAAGATTAAGAAAGAAAAAAAAATCCGGGAAAATGGTAGGCCAACGTTTCAAAAGTGCCTGCAGTTTCAGCAGTACTCCACATTAGAGCAAGTTTCAGATTACCCTAAAACCACGCAGAGATACTGGCGTCTTAATTCTACAACTTGATTTAATAAGTTTTATACTCGTTTCCAGAACTTTTTACAGATCTATACAAAACAATTTTGATAGAATTTTACCAATATGTTAAAATTATCTGAACGGACTTAATGCTATGTTAAATTTAACATCTCTGAATACGAAACGTAAATAAGGAAAATGTACCCAAATCGACCGTGAAGGGCGCAAAGTGGCCGTTGTCGTGCCGACGCGACGCCAAACTCAAACTCTCAGTGACGTCTGAAACCACCTTTTTTTTTTCTGCAGCTGAGATGCAATGAAACGCCAGCACCTTGGGAACGGAACATTTCGGGTGAGGCAATTGGAAAATGATAGAGTTATATTTACAGACGAATTTGGATTGGATAACTGATAAGTTCAATTTTTTTCACGGGGAAATGCAAACACCAAATTCCAGGGATAGATTACGTCAATATTTTGCAAATAACATGATTTTGGAGGATCTTAATTTTAAGATTTTGATTATTAATGCTTGTCAGCTGCCACCTCAAACTTCAAGTTGCCTCGAGGTTACTTTGAGCTTCTTAACTAAGATAATATATCAGTTTGAAGATTTCTAGCGTAAGGCAGAAAGTAAACATGGCAAAGCTCTAGCTGTTGAGCTGCTTAAAACTTAGAAGAGTTACGGCTGTACCAACAGCACTTTCTATTCTGTTTATTCCAGTTCCCTGTATTATTTAGAACTGAAAATTTGACATCAGGTTGCTTGATACGCCTTAGGTGTGGGCTTTTAACAACACCATGCGGATGTGTCTTATTTTAGTTTGAGTTTTACGGAGCGTCGGCACGATAACGGCCATCTTGCGCCCCTCGCGGTCTATTTGGGTGCCTTATTCATGTGTGGTATCCAGAGCTTCTAGATTTCACAAATAGAATTAAAGAGTTTCCCATAACTTTTATCACACTGGCAAATTCTCAGAGAGTTGTTAGGTGTGGATCTGAAAAGAGTTTTGTAAATGCGCATTAACGTTTTTAAATTAAGTTGTAGATCTTAGAATCTCTCGGATAGGACGTGATGCACCGTGGGTCCTAGGAAGACCCGAGAGTATTTTATGAAAATTCGGTGGTTCTGTGGTCGACTATTCTGATCGAATACTTTGTTACTCGAATATGAACCGTCCACTATAATTTTCCTAAAGGTCTCGTATGTCATTTTCGGTCACTAATCTAAAATTACACAAACAAATCTGGGTCTTAAAGGAGAAATGCCTGGTACAAATTACTGCCTTTCTGCAGTTTAATAATATTTTTTTAATATTCCATTTAAAACCCAAAAAAGTAAATAAGAATTTTCAATAAGCGCGTGATATTTCATCAGATACAGAAGACATGATTGACGTGCGTGGTGATACGTCACTTTCACGTAAACTGTAACAGATTTGGGTCCTATGGAATTCTTCCCTTCTCACTGAATGGGAGATATCAGGGGCTGCAAAAATCTCTCACCAATACAAGTTCTAGGACACATAAACTCACAGCGCATTAGCGTAGCAAGCGAACAGCAAAGTGTATTGGCGTGCACTGCGATTGTCGCCGTGTGGGAAGGAAGGTGAGGGGTAGGTTAGGAGGTTCACTAAACAGAATAGAATAAATACACAAGGTTAACCTTACACAGCTCTATTTCGTGTTGTGTTAGAGAGCAAGAAAATAGACAATATCAGTACCAGATAAAACTCGCAGGGTTTCAATCGTCCTATGTAACAGTAGGACATTGACAAGGATAGTTTTGACCTTTTACACAAAGCATTCATTCAGTTCATCCAGCTATTGTTTGAATTCTCTTCCTTCAATGCGCTTATTGTGGCTTATGGATAACTAAAGGTCACACAGCGCTCTCTTGTCTGTATTCTTCCCACCCCCCCCCCCACCCAACGGCAAAACCCCCCCAACAAAAACCCAAAAAACTGAACCTAAAACAATGTCTCGATATAATGCAAATATATATAGAATAGATATATATTATGTAAACAAAAAAACAAAAACAAAAAGATTGAATATTTCCGTGGGGGTAAAATCAATGCTAGAATAAAGTCACAGAATACAGTTAGAATAGAGTGCCAAAGTACTCATTCATCCATGCAGTCATTTTGCAATGCATACGGACATTACAGGATCGGAATGTTCTGCTGATTCGCCGAAGTCAAGGTGATGGGGACAGTCATGTATTAAACCATGCAGACACTCCGTCGACGGCTTGTGAAAATTAGATCTACAAAGATGTACGTGCGCTGTGTTGATAGTTGTTACAATAGGTAAAGCATCGTGACTGTAGTGTAAGCAAAGATATTAGATACGTCAGTCTGTAATGTCATAGTGTAAATTAATGTCTCTGCTGGCCCATAACGATCATCCTGCTTTCGATAAAATCGATGAAACTACAATTGGTTTGGGGGGGGGGGGGATTCCTTTGTCAGTGTCGGACGTCAATCTTCCGGCGTTGAAAAATAGAAAAACTGAACGCCAAGTGACATCAAACAATAGCAACGGATTACGACAATGGGCGCACTGTTGAGACTGAGAGAGATCGCTGATCAAGACATCGTGTTGACACAACGGCAATGAACCAAGCATGACAGGCTGAAAACAACACTGTCAGTGATGGCAACTCGCCCTATTTTCGTTAAAATATGACATAGTACCTTACTTAATGTTAGTTGAATGCTCACGTATTAATAAAAGATCAGGGACTTTGTTTTAACACATTAGACAACAGCTTTTGCTGATAGGTTATCGATAATTATTGTTCAAAACAGCCTTGCCAAACAAAAGTAGCGCTGTAATCTGCCAATGCCCTCTAGGAAGATCGATAACCCATTGTATCGATGCCTAATCTGCATAAAGAGCTCCTTGGGGATTTCACAGGCTCACAAACCTAATCAAACCTTTGAAAAAAAAAATACAAAGAACGCAGTCCCGTGTTCCACAGACCGACATACCTTCGACAACGTGCAAAACATCGGTATCTCTGCTTTGTACCTTCAGAATAACTTCAGATATTGCACTTAGGGTATGGACGCGTGATTGAGTAATTCAATCGTTTTTTTTTTTTTTGCGAGGGGGGGTGGGGAGCGGGGGTCGTTGTTGTCACTTTTTCTCGCCTGTCACGCCCGCTGATGTCGATGCATTTTTTGTTGGTCATTGGCAAGCGAGAGATTTCTCTGTTCACTCAGACATTTGTAATGACCTACTGATGTTTGTGAGTTGAGAATGCTGTCAGATATTCGTATGTCTGGGTGGGTGAAGAAGTGTTTGTTGTTGCAGCTGTTTAGGTGTACATCTGTACAAATGCGATAATGTATTTCTGTATTGTCTCGGTATGTCATTACAGAACTCGTGTCTAAGATTCAAAAGGAAAAGAAAAAGGGACGGGGTGGGAGCTGAAACCGGCAATCTAAGTCTTTGGAGTAAGATCGCATGTTATAGGTGCATTTTTAGTGTCTGCACGAGAGAGAATGAGAGAAAGAGAGGGAGAGAGAAGAGAGAGACAGAGAGAAAGAGAGAGAGAGAGAGAGAGAGAGAGTGAGAGAGAGAGAGAGAGAGAGAAAGAGAGTGAGAGAGAGAGAGAGTGAGAGAGAGAGAGAGAGAGAAGAGAGAGAGAGAGAGAGAGAGAGAGAGAGAGAGAGAGAGAGAGAGAGAGAGAGAAGAAGAAGGAGAAGGAAAGGATGTATACAGAAAACATCCCCCTGCTATCATCTATTGAGGAAATGAATACTTATGTTATCTACTTTTGTGTCAGAATTTCGATAAGCCAAGTCAAGTGACATCAGCGTTCTCGTACATCCTTTTCACTCATGGATTCCAGTTTTAACGTTCCGCTCAGAGTGAACTCTTCCCTGACCTGTTAGGGGGGCGAAGAGTAATTTTTGCTCCAGAAATTAATAGACACCGGGGTGAATTCAGGGATGTCTGAATAATCTCAGTCCATTTTAGTTATCAAGTTACCACCTCAGCTCTTGTTTTTTCGAACTCCATTTTTTGCACAGTTGAGAAATTCGACATCAAACGTTTGCGGCTTTAGTATTTTGATAAGTGTTTAGAATAAATCGAAACCGTGAAACAGCTTGGTAAGTGCCACAACGCATTTTAAACAAGTGTCAAAGTGTGAATTTGTTATTAATATGTCTCTTCTGCATGCTAAAAGATCTCCAGTTTTTCAGGAAATGGAGACAAAAGAAAAAAGAACTAAGGTAGTGAAGTACAGGAGACTGAAAACGGACATTTTTCTTTGCGGATACAAACAAAATATTGATTTTTTTTAGTTTTTTAAATACCCATTCACAAAAGTGAAAACAACTGAGATGGCAGCTGATTGTTGGCAATTTTAAGCTTTATTTTCTTCTTCTATTTTTGCCCCATAATTTTTGCACTTTTGAGAAACAAAGGAAATGCTAAAGATATTAACAAACCTAATCATAAATGACAGACAGTGTAAAGCCAGACGTGTTTGCACACCATGCCCTGCAACTTGTTCCACAACGCAAGTCTTTGTATTGTATTTTGGAAATTACCATTTGGGAATTCCCACAATCTCCTTTCAAGAATTATTTTGCAACCATTGCAAACAAATCCGCCATCAATGGGGCCAAGTGCCAACGGCAAAATGAGTCGGTGTAAAATATGTCCGCTTTGAAAAGACGCGTCTTTTGGTTCACTTGGTCTTTAACTTCTCCTGTCTTTTAGATCACTAGCCATTTAAATCTCTAGGATTCCATTCAAGTTTGGTTGACATTTATTTTCATGTGTATTTCCCCTCGGGCATGTCTGGCTTCTGGAGATAGACTATGGCAAATGAAGAGAAGAAAAGCCTACAAACAGCCTGTGATTATCAAAATAATTGTAGAAACCAGTCAATAAATCAAATCCGCCTGTCTAACAGTGGAAAACATAATTATTATTTATACTAAAAACCTTATGCTGTCCCTTGTATTTATCATAAGATTTTTGTCGCTTCAGGAAGATTTATTGTGGCACACATTTGGAAATCACAGTTCTGTTGTTAAATTATGACTTCTCTGAAAAGACAGTGAAAGGGGCCAAGGAAGCAAAGGCAAACATAAAAAAAAAAAGAAATAATTATGACTGTGAATAAGGAATAACTGTGCCGCTATACTAGTGGCTTGTGCAGTGCATTTTGTTTTGACGCGAACATTTCTGTGCATTTGCCAAAGAACTGTCTGATTTATCGTTGGAATGAGCCAATCATGGTTTTATCTTGACAAATAAAACCAGATTTTGGACTGCACTAGAAACACCTGAAATGATTTAGTTGTAGGGAAGATGGCCGGGGGTGGGGGGGGGGGGAAGTCGGGAAGGGGGCCAAAGAAGCGCACTGTTTTCATTACTATGTCATACAGTCTTTGTAAATATGCTTTAGTACAAATGGCTTCACATGGGTTTAGTTTATTGATTGATTTGAATCATTAAAGGCCACCCATTAAACTAAGGACTTTACATACGTTTAGACTATTGCAAATCAATTGAACTGGGAGCTCTTTGTGGGGGTCCTGTGTGTGTGTGTGTGTGTGTGTGTGCGTGTGCGTGTGCGTTTGCTGTGTGTGTGTGTGTGTGTGTGTGTGTGTGTGTGTGTGTGACCACCTGTAAAGTTACTTTGAAAAATGCTTTAACCAGATTTAGATAGCGTATCATCCCAAATCATGCCGCTGAAGTTTTAAGCGGTGTTTTGTACATCGCACTTATTTGCAAATTTACAAGAGTGTGTTTGACGGAGGATAGTTCAACCTTTTCTGAAGCTGGACTGTCTATTGTAAATAAAACAACAACAACTACACAAAAAACAAAAATTTAATTTTGAATATCGTAATTCCTTGGATGAATTACAACTTCTCTGAGTAGAGAAACAAAAATACAGAAATAATTATTACAGTGAATTAGGAATGGGTACGTCATGTGTATCTCATAATTTTTAAGTGCCTTAATCATTATAAAGATTCCCAGATGACTCTATATTATCCCGATCTCAGCTGTTATTCATTCTAACTCCACTTTTTGCACAACAGAGAAATTCGATGTTAAACTTTTGAGACTGTAGTATTGTGCTCATGAGTTAGAGTAAATCGGAACTGTGAAATTACTTGATAAGTGCAACAACACACTTTACACAGGCGACAAAGTGTGCATTTGTTATACCTTTTCTACATACCAAAAACATCTCCAGTTTTTCAGAAAATGGAGACAGAACAAACAGAAACTAAAGTCGTCATAATTATATTATAACATCAAAATGTTCATAACCATCGTACCACCAAAGTTGTGTCTTCAAAATGAAAGAATATCGATCGTTTTTCATCTGCATTGTCAGTGAATGCAAGGAATCATCTATATAAAGAAAAAAAATGACAGAAAATTCACCCAGAACACTCTATAACTGCTCACTCGTGCATGGGCCGTCACACGTTCTTCAACCTAACCACGCGGAACTCTTTTTCTTTTGCCCTCAACTCTCAGCAGTTTTCATGGCCAATAAATTTCTCATTTTTCTTCTTGCTCGCATTCAATTTTGCTGGGGCCAGAAAAAGTGCCCGTGCGGTGTGTATGATGTCTTTATCTTCCATTATTCTATTTATCTTTCAAATTTATCATTTCATTATCTTTCCATATTGGTGTCCTCAACACACCATACATTCGGCAGGGAAGGCGTACGACCACGAGTATGTGCAGTATCCCTAACACACCATAGTTCAAGGCATATGCTAGTGTATCACCAATTTCCATACCTTACAGGTAAGCCTTTCAAAGTTTGGATAAGAATGAGCTTTCTTATTAATGTACAGACAAATTATTTGGCAAAAATGTTCAAAATCTCAAAATGATTAAAGAGACCAAGAAATCACTTTGTCAAAAAAAAAGATGTCATCATGAGCATTGATGAGGTACCTGTAGCTCAAAACACCAAAGTTATTGGTACTCCATTGCATAAGTTGGACCACGAAACTGCAATGAAGAAGAGTCGATTGTTATCTCAGTTTCGCTGATCTCGAGTCGTGGAATGGAAAACTCTCATCTGATTTGATCTAATCTTATTTCGTCTTGTATCGAATCATATCTTATTTTGTCTGTCTCAAAGTCTTTTGTCTTGTATTAACTCTCGAGTGTGAATTTCATCCTCGATAATCTTCAGCATTTTTGATACCTCTTGTCCCGTGTTATCTTATCTCGTAAAGGCTCTTGGGCTTTTGTCTTAACTTGATCAGATTTGTCTTTTGTTATCTTTTATACAAATTTGACATATATTATGTTATGTTATAAAGACTGGTCTTTGCACAAAACTGTCCCGCTCTGTCTTATATTGCACATAATTGTTTTGTGTGTGTGTGTATTTTTTAAAATTTGGTTTGTCTTTTTTGAAAAAAAATGTGTTTCTTTTCATATTAGGTTACCTTCTTCGCTATCATTTCATACTGTTCAGTAATATCACTATAGTTACATTAGCTTTTTTCTTTCTTATTGTAGTTCCCCCCACCCCCTTTTTTCCGAAAAAACAAACAAAAAAACTTTCCCCCTCCCCCAGCTAGTTGATTTATCTTGATTTCTTTGAGATATATAAAAAACAAACAAACGAGCAAACATAATATTTTTTTTCATTATATTTCACAAACACATTTTACCTTCCCTGCCTTTAAAAAGAAAATCTTCCAAGAAAAGGAACATGAGGAAGAAATTCGTTGTCTTTAAAGCGCCAGTGAACCATGACTGGAGGACGGTTTGAACAAAGAAAGAATCATACCAGTTATATAGCATCAATTGTTTACTGGCGGTGAAACGGTTTCATTGATCTCTAATGGGAAATAAAATAGCAGTAAAAACGTCAGGGAATCAGCGTGTACGCCCTGGTTAAGTGCAAAGTTGAAAGACATGATTATTTTTCCCTAACAAAACATAAAAAAACTAGTGTCAAGACACGCATGGGGAATCCGCATCCTCGAGATGTAGGGGAGACATTAGATGACAGATATCTCACAATTTGTCCTTCTCGAACATTAGTTTCTATAATTCATTTAGAAGAGTTAATTAATATGGCTATCTAACTTGTTGCAAAAGCATTTTACGAGAAGACGTCTTTTGTTCTCCAGAACTATGGCAACGGCACGATTCATTGTCTGTGGAAAATATCTTCCAGTATCGAATGTGAAGACCTCCTCGTCACCCTGCGAACAACGAGAACTAAATCTACTTTTTCGTTTTACGTATCTCTGAATAGGCATGTTTTATCTCCGAGCTATTGTGTGTGAAGTCGTCTTTGGGCCCTCTGCCCCATGAGAACTACCTTATTATTGTATCAGTTGTCTATGAAAATGCATGTTGTGTCTCCTGGTAGTGCATGTGAATACGTTTTGGGTCTCCTGCTACATGGGAACTACTTAACTGTATTACCTGTCTGTGAAAATACTTAGCCTACATTTTTTTTTGTTTAATCTCCCAGTATCAAATGTGAAGACGTCCTCGAACTTCCTGCACTAGGACATAATTTATTGGCAAGTTATAGCAATAGGCCAATGCTAGCAAAATCATTGATCCTAAATTTGACGACACCAGCAATCAAATGTCATCATGATTAATTCAAAAGATTGTATATCACAAACTGATCCATTTAATCCTGGCTTTATGTTGATCGAATCCATTAAAAGCTGCAGTATTCTACTGTCATTGTGGGCCTCTGAGGGAAAGTGATATTAAAATTTGATAATGGAAGAACAGACTCACCAACTTTCCACACACTCAGAGAAACGGTTAAAACTTCCCGATTTACTAGATACGCATACAGTACTGTTGCAGAATAGTAACATCAATTATCAAAATCACTAGCCAACATCACAGGAGTATCCTACGATATTTAAACCAACTCTGTCAACCTACCTACCTCAGCCATTCCTGACTGCAACCACCCCATCCCAGCCCATCCCTACGATCTCAAGGAATTTCAAGGACAATGCCGGAGAGAAGGGCCAGTAGAAACATAATTACGTTGCAGGTGAGGGTAAAATTGCAGCTGTTTGCGCTCAGAGCATTGTATTCAGTGAACACGAGAAGAAAAAGCTCATATTTTAATGTGGAGGGTTTCTCCAAATATTGAAGATATCTCAACATAATTATTATTTGCTCGTCCTGCAGTAGAAAAGAAAAATGTTACAAATCAATATTAATAGACATCACGTTTTTTGTTGTATTTTTTAAAACTGGTTTTCAGTGTTGATGCTTGGTAGACAATATGTAATTTATCTCTTAGCTCCATAACAACACTATAAGATTATGATTAGTGCTCTTACTATTACTTAATGGTCATGCAGTCAAGAGTCCTCAACAGTCCTGAGCCTGATGTCTGAACCCGTACACTACACAGTCAACTGCAAAGCGATGGACATTACTGTACAAATTATGCCATACTCAACCACTTTCTCGATCTCACTTCATCCCCACCGTAGTTGTGAATCGAGGGTAGGAAATGTTTAAACACAACTTAACAGATCACCGAATTACAAGAGAAGTTCATGGACTGACCAATGCCAGTCCTTCTCGTGGCCACGGAACGCCACGGCTCCTGTGCACTTCGTCCTCTCTGTGAAATGGATGTAAGCGCTAATAGCACCTTTATGGTTCCACATTTCGTACTGCAAGTTACCTCTATTGTCAATCACTCAAAGGCCCTTTTCATTAATCGCCACGTTCACTTTCTGTGGTAGGACATTAAAGTCATGTTTACTACCAATAAAATATACATAATACTTTGCAGCCATGCTTGCTTAGTCCCTCGGGTGTCTATTTCCGGAGTCACTAAAATATTTAAACAATCTGTTTTAATATCGCATCTGCTAATTCCACCAACGCAAATGATTTCAATACAGTTGTATTCATGTCTAACTTCGGACATGACTGTCACTAGACCAGGGGTCAGCAACTGATTCGACTGTGAGAGTCATATTATTCGAGATTTTAGATAGAATTCAACTTGGAATAAGCCACAACACATAAGACATGACAGTTTATTTTTATACCAAAGGTATTTTCCGTCTTTTTTTTGTTGTTGTTTGTTGTTGTTTTTCTCCTGCAGTGAAGAAAAAGAAAGAGCCACAAATGAAAGCTAAAGGCTGCACACGACCTGTGAGCAGCTGCTTGACAACCAATCGCCAAGAACAGTAAAGTATGTCTCCGGGACAGAATGGATACCGGCCCTTCAAGCATTAATAATAAAAGCGACGTGGAGCTAAATACCTCATATTTACATCTACTACCGGCCATGACTCTAGTACACAGCTCTCGCTGATCTAAATCCACCCAGAACAATAGAAATTAAACACTAATCCAGATAAGTCAACAGGTTCATAGATGAGATGATATAATACTATTTTATGCTGATAATGAATACATAAAATGACACTTCTGTTTGACTGACTTCCTTCACGCCCAGTCCTTGCTCTGACAAATCAAGACAGAATTATTAGTCAATTATTTCATACTAATCGGCTAATATCTTAAAAATAGCCCGAAAAGTAAAGGCATCAGCAATTTGTCTATACGAAACCTACTTAATTTGGACAAAGACACATTTGTGTCTAGTGTTAGAATATTTTTCTTGTACCCAGCAATATCCCTGATGGTGTGCCCGATCTTCGTTTTCTGCAGTCTCACGTTTGAAATTCCAGCCCGTTCAGTGCTGCATCTTATCAGATTCAATCCATAAAATCTAAGCGTCTGCATTTTCATCCTGTCAAGGCAAAGTTGTTCCCATCCCTTACCGGCACCATCTGCAACCGTAAGTTATTGAAGTATGCAACAAAAACTTTTGCAAATTTCCTTCTCAATGCAAGTTTCAGATTAATTTTTTAATTATACAGTTCTAATGTACGTGCCCGAGACGCATTTAAAGCTCTTATTCGTCATATCTCCTCGCGTTAAAGTAAAGAAATTTAAAAAAGGAAATAGATATAAAAACTCACCACATTTGTCCAACACATTTACTGTAAAATTGGCAGATGATGAGGTCAGTGAGAGTCAAAAGTGACATGCATTTTTACAAAGTAAAGAACCTCGTCAAATCTCGTCAAATATGTTTAGACCTACTTTGTTAACAACAACAACAACAACAACAACAACGACGACGTCGACGACAACGACGACGTCGACGACAACAACAACAATACTCTGTCTGCTGGTATCGTGCTTACGGTCATGGTATTAAATATCATTGTGAGTTACATAATTATCGTCCTTGTAGATTGACAGTGTTCTATCTCCACTTTTTGGCAGAACTGAGTTACCCACTACACATTAATTCTAAAAACCTTCTCCATTGTGTGTCAAAAAGTATGAAGCAAATTCGGTGTGTCATTTACGAAAAAGAAAACATTCTTTGCTATAAAAGCTATGATCACACGGAACTTCAATCCTCGATTTCTCCAAAGTTGACAGAATTGAGTTAGAACCTGGCCATTCTAAAGGGGCGATATCATTTAAACTCTCAGTCCACATAGTAGTAAATTGTCACATTATATTATTATAAATATATCACTGGATTGTTATTTACACAGCATTGCTTTGTCTTTAAATAGTATTAAATTGGTATCACGGTACGTCACTTCTTGGCTCTTTCTAAGACCACCCGGGTATTGTTAAGTACATGTAATATAGATCTACCGCACTTTTTTAACATTTAGAACACATGTGCGTAAACAATCCGTGGCACGTGGCGAAGGTGGGTCTGAGATAACCAGAGATTGATCAGGTCATTCGCGAACCGTAATGGTCTCCTCATTAGCACTGCCAAGTACCCTGGCTGGTCTTTGGCTAGATGGTGCGGGTATAACAGTGTGACCTGCACTGATATAATGAGCACTAAAAGCAAAAACATGTGGCTGCCGAGGTGAGTGCGTGTGTCCAGGACTTCGAGGGAAAACCCAGAATTTTCCAGTGTTAATATAATTATGGACTAACAGAACGGCCATACGTTACAGAAGGACGGGGAGCTCAGATTTCTACAGTACGGTATGCAAATCCTACCAGACTCAGCTTCTGTTATCCATCCATCTTTCCATTCATCTCACCAGTTATCTATCCACGTATCCGTCTGAAAATCCTTCTACCATCCGCCCGTACCGTACCTCCACCAGTCCATTTGTCCATTCTTTCATGGTATCTATCTATCTATCTATATATCTATCTGTCTATCTATCTATCTATCTATCTATCTATCTATCTATCTATCTATCTATCTATCTATCTATCTATCTATCTATCTATCTATCTATCTATCTATCTATCTATCTATCTATCTATCTATCTGCCTGTCTGTCTGTCTGTCTGTCTGTCTGTCTGTCTATCTATCTATCTATCTATCTATCTATCTATCTATCTATCTATCTATCTATCTATCTATCTATCCCCCATTCTATCTATCTATCTATCTATCTATCTATCTATCTATCTATCTATCTATCTATCTATCTATCTATCTATCTATCTGTCTATCTGTCTGTCTGTGTGTCTGTCTGTCTGTCTGTCTGTCTATCTATCTATCCCCCATTTTATCTATCTATCTATCTATCTATCTATCTATCTATCTATCTATCTATCTATCTATCTATCTGTCTGTCTGTCTGTCTGTCTGTCTGTCTGTCTGTCTGTCTGTCTATCTATCCCCCATTTTATCTATATATCTATCTATCTATCCTATCTATCTTATCTATCTATCTATCTATCTATCTATCTATCTATCTATCTATCTATCTATCTATCTATCTATCTATCTATCTATCTATCTATCTATCTGTCAGAGTGAGTATTCACAAAAACGATTTGCACATTTGATTTGCTTGTCTAGTTCCCTTCAAAGCTTCCCTGGTCTCCTCTACAAGAGCTTGGATAGAGCACCTGTGTTATCTCATGACAAGCCGCCAAGGTGAGACAACTGATCCAGCCGTCCCTGATCTTGTTTTCATGTCGTGCAGAGAACGCAACCAGGCTTATCTCCCCATGATAATCTCCCGCTGTCTCTGTACAATTCATTAGACTGAAAGCAAACTCGATACAGAACATACGTGCGGTACTCCTTTGATCGGCTGACCGTGTCTAAAGGCATACCAAAATATCCAAGCTTACAGGCAACTCAATAATTATATATCATATCCTGGCTTTAGAGAGAACTCAAAAGCTAAATTGTTATCGTAACTTTTTTTCTTCATTTACGTTCGTTTACGAATTCTTTTCTTTGGATTCCCGGTTTCTTCACTGGAATTTCATAATGAGGCCGGCTGGTGCATTCATATTTTGTCAAGAGAATTGATAAAGGTGTGAAAATGAGATGCACATAGAGATCACAGTATATCACGAGATCTGCCTCATGAATTAAACATTCTGTATTCACCAAACTTCTATTCAGAATGGCAAAAGACAAACAAAAGAAAAAAATCATTAAAAAAAAAAAAGGTGTAGTCAGCCCGGGGTTAGAGACAACAACAACAAGAAATGTATACAATGAAATATAAAAGAATAACTATAAATACACTGCAGTTTTGGTCCACTTTTCTCTTTTTGTTTTCTTTTTACTCTTTCCGATTTAACAAAAAAAAAAAAAAATGTTAGCCCCATGAAGGTCTGTAGACACCAGAAGTTTAAGTTAGTTATTTCACGTTCATTCTTTTAGAAGAAAGTGTAAGATTATCTTGTAGATTGTTGATACGGCTGGACATTATGAAATAATTGTTTTTTTTTAATCTTCATTTGAACTTTGTTCCACGCTCCACTGCCATACGAGGGCTTTTCCTTTGTTGTTTTCTGTTAGGAGCTTGGTTTTTTTTTTACTTTTCCCTGCTTCATTATCATCACTGAAGATAATGGAGGTTCATGTCTTTGTATCACGGACTGTAAATCCACCCGTTTATAAAAGTAATATTTCTTGTATGTTTTGTACATAAAAATTTTAGTTGTCTGGTCACCGCCATTCTGTCGTAGGCAATTGTGAGTTGTTACTAAAGACTATCAGGAAGATAATATTAGTTATATTAGAAATAATAATTATGTATTTGTTTCATTATTCAATACTGATTTACTTGTTTCCCCATTTAATAACAATAATGATCATAATGCTAAAGCTAAGAACGCCTACGCATTTCACATGCCACGTATACCTATGAAACGTTTGATGTTTCACTCTTTCCATAGGCTGAGTGCCCTGGAAGGCTCAAGTTTTTATATTGCAATTAACCCATCACCGTAAAACAGCAATCAACAGCCTTGCGCGTTGACAAAAAAGTTGATCACTGATACATTTCGCAATTAACAACAACAGGTCGGACTATTTCTGAGAGAAATACCTACAGGAACATATCAATGAAACTCCTCAATTTAAATACGTTGGAAACACTTAAAAAGCTGAAAATCGAACATTGTAGCCAAATGCAAGAAAGTAGTAGGCATCGGTGAATAACACAATTTGTCTGTGCAGCTTTCATCTGCATTTTTCAAGTGCTCACGTTTCCCTGCGCTGTCCGGATGAAGTAAATGGTTTCTGCACTTCCAAAGTGACAGAGACCAGACATGGGCTGCCCAATGCATACAAAAGATCACTCGTCTACCAGGAACATTGACCGCCCCCCCCCCCCACCCCCAACATCCATCAAAATTAAAATTTGTCTCAACTGTCTGCACTCCCGGACACCTCTGTGGAGAGCCGGAACCAGACTGCGTCAAGTTGGCGCAAGGGCAAGACTCATTTGACGTGAAACTCTCACCAGTTTGACACTCAAACTGAAGAGGAAAAACTGCATATATCTCCCGTGGGGATACTTTCTAAGATTGCTTGCTTTCTTAACACTATTTTGAGCACATTATAGATAACTTTTGAAATGTCCTTGAAAACATGGCAATAAAGAACTAAAGCAGGCCGTAATCATTGAAGTATTACGTGAAGTCGTGAAATAGGAGAAGACATTCAAGGACATGATATTAATATATTATTGATTAACATTTCACTGAGGAACTTCTAAAAAATGCAAAAATAAGAAATTAGCAGATCCAGACAAAAATTAATCAAAGACTCAGAGTTTACTTTAGAATCCAAACTTCAGAGCCGAGATGGTTCATTTTCCTTTGGGAGACAGTCTAAATTTCAAATAGTCTTCCGGTGCAAGAGTGCGCCGCTGGCTATGTTTGGATCAAGAGTTGACTGGCGGAACTTGTTACAAGACGGCAAGCGCTGATTACACGATTATTGCACAGTACAGTTCAGAAGCAAAAATTATATTTTCCAGCAATAATTCTCTCAAAGCAGTCGCAGCTAAGAAGTAAAAGGTCAGAGGTATATCGAGAAAAGACAGTTAGAAAATAGTTTAGCACTGAATCTCTGCCCTTGGGCAGTTTTGGTTTTGCACCCTGTGCTAACACTAAAAATCAGTCACCAACAATTGTGTACGATGGAGGTTGGGGATTGAAATTCTCTTCTTTGTTTCTCTCCTGGCCCAGCTCGTTATCTAAAGGGGCAGCAATGATGAGTTGTTTCCGATTTACCAGGCTGTTGTGTGGCCAGTTCACTCGACGAATGAGACAACGTGTATGTCACTTTAATAAAATGCAAAATAACGTGTATTGAAAAGGAAATGAATCAAATTCCAACAACTTGATTGTCTGTATTAAATCCAGTCTCGCACCGAATCACTATGGATTATATGCCTACCGCTAGATATCTAAACAGATAACTAGTATGTACAAAACTTTCATTCCCTTCCCACGACCATGTTTTTTCTATTCTGAGGGGCTGACATCGTCTTCTCTCCATCTTCCGCAGTTTGAACCTGAGCTTTTATCAAGACACGCTGTAAATACATTAGACCTGGGGGCAGAAACATACTCAGGAATTACTTCTCTTTAATTTCAGAACATAAACAAAGTGTGCAGTTCTAAAAGATGATAGATACAAAACCGAGAGAAAATTGTCATTGCTCTACGTTAACAGTACAAGCCATTTTTGACACTTCTGAGAGGATGAAAAGTTCTGTTTCTTTTCCTGTCAGACTTATGCCATTATGATTCTGTTGGATTACTACATTTACTTATTGCAGCACTTGTTTTTCCATACCATTATCTGACAGGCCGCGTGCTCAGAAAGGCAACGGACCCTCAGTTTCCTTGTGGCACAAATCTGACATAATTTGCCATTATCGTAGAGCACCGACTTCATTCATAAAACAGCGAGATCTTGTGGAAAAGCAAAATCACCAGGCCCCGGGGACAAAAGACACAAAGTATTGAAATATAATACCATATCAAATTCTTGAACGTCCATGACCGGGAAAAATGAAAAAAACAACAACAACCCTTTCTTCTTGTAATGGAACAAATAAGACACTTTTATTTAAAGCGTCCATATTAAAATTCACTCATGGCTACTTCAACTAAACATAAAACATTAGATGTACTGGGGTTTTCCTTTTTAATATACATCGTGGGCCATTTTATTCTTAGTTTAAAACTGAAATGGGATATTCGCAATGAGGCAAGAATTTATGGTCCTAGTCCAGAAATAAACAGATGTTCAATTTAGCGAGATGAAAATTAATGAAGCAACCATCGGCAACTGTTCTGCATTTGACAAGAAAATAGTGTGGTGAAATTGTCATATTAAGATAGTATTGATGAATTATGGCACATTAAACAAAAAATCTATGTAGTAAAGCTCCGCAATAGAAACATAACTTTGCAACAAGTTATCATTTTTTAAGTTGCTCTTTATCTTATCTTTTTGTTCTAAGTTTTCGTGGGACTCCGATGATTTTCAATGTGTGTTTTCTTGATAATATTTGGTCAAGATTGTACGTGAGGTAGCGCACTGTCGTGTAGGAGAGCTATCAGTGTATTAGTTGAAACAAAATTGCTTCTGTTTAATGTTATCGACTATTTCACTATTTGGCAGGGAGCAAAACAAAAGGAAAGGGCCAGAAGAAAGAATAAAGGACCAAAACCAGGATGGAGACAGCCCACCAGGGAACATTTTGAAGGCTAAGAAAGCAAAGACAAGGAGAAAAACATCGACACTAACAAAACAAATAAAAAACAACAACAAACAAACAAGAAGAATAAGGCGTAAATGACAAGTGCAGCGATTCCTCCTTAAATAAAGATCTACAATTATTTGGCATTTACTGCGTTTGATCATAGTTCCCTGGCGCTCCACGGAGAGTTGTTTTACTAGAGCGGCTACCCGAACCATTCGATGTTGTATTGCCGAAATTAATAAAAACCAGCCTGTTTCGTGTATCGATCACATGAACGGCTGTTACTCCAGATATGTCCATTAATAACCTTTATAATCCTAATATTATCAACAAGATGCCCACTAATGACACCACACAATTGTCTGTAGACGCCGCGCTTCTGTTGCTGGAGGCAGTGGCTTTACTACAGTGGGATTTCATTTGGATAGAAGGATAATGCTTTTGTATGAAGGACATTGTGCGTCCTCTGCTGTACTTGACATCACTTTAATCCATGGCAATGTGCTGAGATGCCTTATCTGTCACATACAAGTCAATGACAGTCGTTAAAAACTTTCCTTGGAGCAGCGGTTCTCAACGTGGGGCCTGGACATATTGTTCGTGGGGGGTAGGACTTCAGAATGGGGCCTGCGGATATCTCACAGAAGTCTTAATTTCCTAGTGTATTTTAAATGAAATGTATGGAGAACAAAATGAGAAAAAAAACAAACTATTATTTGTTTGTGCTGTGTTGGGGCTTTCCTTCTTTTGGAACTTTACAGACTGAACAAATAAACATTAATTTTTTTTTAAACATAAAGTAAATATAAAGAGTCAAACTTCAGCGCTACCATTCAGTCGTACACTCTGGTTGATAGAGCAACTTGCGTATCTTCACAGCTTCCCAATTGCTTCACATCTCAAGTTAGTCTAATTTCTCAGTTCAAAGTGGGATGGACAAAATTAGTTTGAGATAGGCTGGATGATGATTAATTGTCCACTGCTAGTGACCCCTCCACTTAATAATGACCAGTGCATTGTGGTCCGTCCAGGACACTCAGAATATTCTATATGTGTGACGGAGCCTCATCAGGCTGGCTGCCCACATTAACCAGTCAGAAGCCCGGAACTTGGATGTCCACACCCGGAAATGATGCACGATATGTTCAGATAGCCAACTGGGAAAATTCTGGGTGATCCGTATTGCCCCAGTGGGAGGCTGGACAGACTCAGTTGAGTGTATTTGATGGGATGCGGGGGATTTATGAACATGTTGGAGAAATTTCAATTGTACGGAACGACCCCACGCCACAGACACGTTGTCAGAAACTAGGTCAATCTGTCATGGACCTCACGTCCTCTTCTTCATCGTGATAAGTTAGAATAGATGACATTCGTGTTCACCGTAGTGCTGTAGTTGCTGCTGGACATATTATTCGTTGTTTCAATTATGTTGTTATCGTTATCTGCCCTGGATTATGAAATGCCTTACACTGTTATGCCCATTACCCTCTCCAAAAATAATTGTTTCTATAGATACCATTTCGCAATGACCACTGCTGTTGGCAAGCAATTATTCCTTTTGCCATCCACCATAATGTCTGTGTACAAAACTGCCCTGGTCGTTTCGATCGTAGGTCAAATAAAGGCGTAGGGAAAAGGCTGAATCGGCCCTTCTCGCGTTGCCTTAGGAACTATCCTCTCGAGTAATAAAAATTGAAAGGTTCAAACAATAAATATCCCCACCTGAGATTACTCAGCATGTTCTCAAGATGTTTTCATATCGTCACAAAACAACAACTAAACACCATCAATACGCGCAGTTGTGCTGATTCGCCATAGATACAGAGATGTGGTACGAGTGACTAGGATGATGTAGACGGAGATTGTATAGAGATGTATAGAAAACATAATCCAGACCCCAACAGCTGTTGTGTCGTGAGGTCAGGTCGTTAGACAGTAGTTGTCATAAATTGCTGACAATAGATTCAATGGCCAGGCACTGGTGTAAACCCAGACAGTAACATTATTTGTTTTCGATTTTTTAAGCTGAGAAACAACATGCATTTTCGTTGAATACTCAAAAATATTTACCGTCGGTAATGTCGTTCTCCGCGGCTCTTTGTTTTTCACCTTACTGTACACACTGGTGGATTAAAATCAACTTCACTTACACCATCGGTGTATTTTCCGCCTTAGCGTTCCAACTTTGATAATAAAAATGACAATAATGTTCTTTTGCAACATCTTCTAGCCCACAGTGTCTCCTAATACTCGGCTGTGGTATAACCTTCTGGTAAAAGCTCCTGCGTGAGAATTAAAGAACAGTGGTCTCAGAAAGCTACATTATGTTCGGATTTTTTAAGTGATGCCAGAATATTTGACCTGCAAACATTAAAACAGCCACAGAGGATATCGAGGTTCTAACTGACAATTAATGATTTATTTTAAAGGTGTGCCCAGGTAGATGGACAAGGGTAACTTCAAAGTACACCACGTCAGGTCAGAATCTCTTATATAACCATATTATCTTGTTGACAGTCCTGGCTGTGTGAAATCCACTTCTTCATAGTCATAACCCCTCCCATCTCCACCTCCCGTCTCCACCCCACCCTCTGGTCACAGCATGAGTATATATACTCAGTCAAACTACCCCCACCCCCACCCACCCCTGAGGCCAAGGTTAATACAGCTACTGAACAGGTGAAAATGGCCATTAAAATGAACACCTGTGCCACTCATGTCTTGCTTGCCAACATTAACATGACAAATGAAATAAAATTGAGTACATTATTAGACATAGGCCATTAACCCCCTGTATAATTAGGACAATAGCAATATATTAATATTTAGACCTATAAAGGACATTGTGATCTGTCGATAACACAAACTTAACCTTGTTATAGAAGGAACTCCCACGTCTCTCTAAATGGACGAGGCCAATAGCCTATGTCTGAGGTCCCCGAGAAGTAAACATTTCAATCCTTAAAATCAATTCTAGAGCGATTCATTTAGAACGTAAATTAATTCAAGATCTGCAGTAATTAAGAGGGCACTAATCAGGTCAATGTGGTATTAGCCTACGTTGATTTGGTCCAGAAGTGTAGAGTTCATCCTAATGTTTTTCATGGCATTCCAAATAATACCAAATTAATAAGCCAAACCCTAGTCATCCAATGAATTAGTCTGGAGTTCGAAAAGGAAAGAGGAATGAGCCATAAATGAACATATGGATTGATGGAAATATGGTCGGGTGGAAAGTCGGGTGAAATTAATCAAGGCCAAAGAGGTTAACCTTCAACACTGATATCCTAGCAAAACTATATAGCAGTGGACGAAAGATAGACGGAATGGAACATTACTGTACAGTGAAAAATAGATAAATCTTGTATTATCACTTATTCACAGACAGATTCTGGAAGTGACGGATATTTGCCATATTGCTGTATGCGACATTTTGCCGATTTTGAGGTTTTGTCATGAAAATGGTTCTCACTCCTAATTTCATTATGTATAAGTGTCATTCCAATCGGTAAGAAACTTTTCGTTACATGATTTTGTGTGTGAAGCAATGTTTATGGGTTTTGCGCGTTTTGCTGACCAAATTGCAATCCTTATTTTCTCGCAAGGGCAAAAATGTACATTTCTATTGCAAATATCCGACGTGTTTCTGATGATACCCAAGGAAGAGGCCTGGAAAATTAAATCGCTACCTGCTTAACACACTTCCTATCCTGTTTCAGATCACTTTGCACTTTTCAAAAACGCGCTCTTATCTAAACTCACTACTTCCAACCCCTCCCTCCCCTCCCCCCTCCAACTTCCCACACAACTGCACCGAGTCAACTTTTCTCATGCACACACTCTGGTGACGGACATATCGTTCACTCACTCCCAGTGGAGGTTAAATACTGTCAGAGTTCGTGACCTTCCTGCTCAGCACGTGAATCTGCGCGCGCCATGATTCCCATAGATAATTCATCACGTCCATTTCTCTCCCACAAATGATTTAAACTGTCCATGTAAATAGCAGTTCTGGGTAGATCAGGCTTGTGAGATAGGCTGGTCTCATCTAGTTCTCTCTCTCTCTCTCTCTCTGTCTCTCTCTCTCTCTGTCTATGTACACATCTATCTATCTATCTATCTATCTATCTATCTATCTATCTATCTATCTATCTATCTATCTATCTATCTATCTATCTATCTATCTATCTATCTATCTATCTATCTGGGTGTTTGTCGGTCTATCTATCTGTCTGTCTGTCTGTCAATCTGTCTGTCTGTCTGTCAATCTGTCTGTCTGTCTGTCTATCTATCTATCTATCTATCTATCTATCTATCTATCTATCTATCTATCTATCTATCTATCTATCTATCTATCTATCTATCTATGAATCTATCTATCTATCTATCTATCTATCTATCTATCTATCTATCTTCTATCTATCTATCTATCTATCTATCTATCTATCTATCTATCTATCTATCTATCTATCTATCTATCTATCTATCTATCTATCTATCTATCTATCTATCTCTCTATCTATCTATCTATCTATCTATCTATCTATCTATCTATCTATCTATCTATCTATCTATCTATCTATCTATCTATCTATCTATCTATCTATCTATCTATCTATCTTCCTTTCTTTCTTTTCAAGAGGCCATAAAACACATCACCAGTAAACTATGTAAAGCACGTAACTCCGATATATTTTTTTTTCATCGGGTACCCCACTTGTAAAACAATCAGTAATTCTGACAAGGCCAACCCCTAATAGACATTACATGACAACTGACAAAGTTACACAGAAAACACCAGAATTACCCGTCCTTGTTCATTGTCTACCCCAGACATCAGCACTTTTGGCTTGTTTTTGTTTTTGTTGATGTTGTAGTCATTTTCTTTGCTGTTTGTCTCCAAGACTGAAGCACTTTCTTTAGTCCCGTAGTATCCGGGAGTTGTTGCCACTCCGAAATCTGACAAAGGATTTTGTGCAGTCCCGCTCTCCCAAGAGGTTTTATGTTTCCTGTTTCATCTGTGCGCTTCCTCCATCCACTCATCCTTCCTTGCACATTCTGTTCCTCCACTCTATTTCATTCAACTTAAATATTTTACTAGTTCGCCAAATAAATAGTACAAAGGCACTATTCATCCATTCATTCATTCATTCATTCATTCGTCTCTGAGTCAGATTATATTGCAGCATAATATATTTAATTTTTCTCCATTCCGTCTCTCAAACAGTCAGTCTTTCATCCACCTCGTCATTTATTTGTTTTCTGATCTCGTCATTTGGCCAGCATATTTACTTTCATTCATTCATTCATCCATCTATTCATTCATTCATGCATTCATTCATTCATTTCATTTCATTCGATTATCCATTTGATCAACTGTCCATTTATCTTTCCGCCCACACCCCGGGAGCCAAATGTGCGACCAATCAGCCTGTCCCTGATTTAAGAGCCATCTCCAACTTCCTACTTGTCGTGACTAAAACCTCTTAACTTTTATGCTTCCTCGTCTCTCCTTGTGAGTACTGCCAGAGGGCACATAACTGTCAAGCTGACCCATAAATAGGAATCGATCAACGACTTCTCAGAAAACGTGCCAGACACAGCAGGATACCATAAAGTGATTAATTGGATCCAGCTATGGCGATCGGCATCCGTGACACTTGCAGGGAGCTATCAAGAAAGTTGGAATCAAGCACTATGAAAGAAATTGAGCAAATCTGGAGTTGGTTTGTGCATTAATCTGATTAGGAACCTATCGGGTACCCCAAAATTTGCACTCTTGGAAAAGTACAATGCCATTTTCCTGAGGCTGGGTTTCCAGTGCCACCAAGCAACAGCAAATTACAGCCACGCACTCTGTCCTAGTTCTGGTTGTTTTGTTGACAACAGAAATCCGAATCCCTGTGGGGAAAAGTCGTTCGTTAGATCTAACCCTACTCTTTCTTGTTTGGTATGGCGCGGTCGTGTCTGTAATTTTTCGTCCTGTCCTGTTCTATAATTGTCTTTTATTCTTTTCGAGGGAAAAAAAGGTGGGGGGGGGGGGGAGGGGAGGGTGTCTGTCTTGGGTGTCTGTCTTGCATTGTCTTGCCCACTTAACATCTCATTTTTTTCTGTTTTAAATTCATCTTTATTGCTCTGCCTGTACTGCTCTGTAATAAAATATGATTATAAAATATAAGAATCACTTTCTTATCCCATGAGGTAAGTTTGCTTCCGAAGAGCGTTGAAGACCACATAGCATGCTACACGCATTTTGAGCATCGTTGCATGAACATAATCATAACTCACTGAACACATGAAGTAACATAGCATAAAACCTTAATAAAATATGGCATAAATCTAGCTATGTTGCCTTGTTGAAGTGGATTACGTATGGTAAACTAGAGCTTCTGTATCTTTCTCCGTTACATTGCTTATAGACGAGCTATACATAATTATGATGAAACAAGGGGAAGTCACTTACTGTATATCTTACTCCACCTTACCACAATTTTGTCATACTCTCAATATCTCCACGTGTATTATTTTCCGACTGTCATATTATAAGTAAACCTAATATTTTCATTTTCTTTTCCCCTTTACTTGCATAATTCTGAAGAGAACCGGCACACACATAGCAAGATAATGCTGTGCACGACCCACTATGAAACATGCATGCACACGGATCTCTGTTGACCTTCTCAGACAAATCATTACAGCACCGGGCAAAACAAGCCGGTAATTACAATTCCGGTCCTTGATGGGCGTGGAAATGGCTAATTATTCATTTCCTGAGATAATCGTTCTCACCTGTATCCTTATCTATCACATTTTCATATATTTACCTTTGATTGCAATTAAGCACCTGGATATTGCTGGTAAATGGTATCACCGGTGCTCTTATTAGGAGGGAATGGCTAGAATTCAGCACTCGATTACAATTAATGAGATGATTTTCATAGTCAGAATACAGTGGCAGGATGGAATGATTATGAGAAACCGTGGAGTCATTTAAACCAGATGCGAGAAGTAGCACAGATGGCAGATTATAAAATGTTCAAGGTGGGAAGAGAAAGCAGCAGTAATCGAAATGGTAGTTTATTTTGTCGGAGTACTAACATCCTCCGCCCGATATAATTTGCTTACCGTTGCCCGGGGAAACCGTTGGTGTGTGCAGCGTTTAGGGCTGGTGTTTGAAATTTAAATGATGACTGAAAAAACAATTACTCAGTAAGTGCTTAAAAGCTGTTGTCGTTGCCGGAAGAGCCGCCACCAGATTAGTAGATACAGTTTTTAATGTTATTTCCCACCAAGATCCCTGATGCGCAGTGTCAAATTAATGCAAAGGACTTTTTAACCCTCCGATACGAAAAATGTAGAACATCGCTGAAGTACATTGGAAAAAGCGAGTTACCTAGTTCGTTGGCAAAAAAAAATCACATTACGACGTAGGACGATTTTCTTGTCTCCGATAAGAAAATATCAACACGGGTTTTACTTCCTTTTCGAGATATTTTAGCTTTATCGTAAATGTATGAATACTAGACTATTGAGGAAAATCTTGTAAATTCTTTGTACCAACCCCAACTGTATATCTATATCTAGGTCACATTAATGAAGGCACTTTGATTCGATGCAAAGACTTATAAATCTTATTTTTACATCACAGTTCCTTTGGAGAATAATTATAGTGGTGTGATAAAGTTGGTTTAGGACCAGCAATTTGTAAACAGAGGCACAGAACGAAATTTCTTATCATACTTTTCCATTTTACTGAATAAAAACGCGTCTCTTGGTTGTGGCGGAAATAATCTGTAAGTATTTAATTATGGAAGATTGAATTTTTTCCAAAATGTGTCCACGTAATTTATGGTCAAAATTTGAGGCAGGACACAAACTTTCATAATTTGTGGTCACGAAGCCACACGGTTTTAGGTACTCACATGCACATGTACAGCCTCTGTCTCCATTATAGTATAAGTGCTTTTGATAAAAACATAACCCAGACAAGAAAGAGGTAAAACAAACAAAATCTTATTTTACTTTACAATAACGTAATATCAATCTATCAAAATTATGTACAGTACAATAATATATTAAAATGTATTACGTTTACCAAACACTAGAAAAAAATCCACCCAAAGTTATTTATAATTTTCATATCCATCCAGTTCAACTGTATCTCTTGCGCTTTAGTCTTAATTTACATTAACACTGACAGGAATCTCATCAATGAAAATGTTCTATTTGTTTTATCAAATTCTTTAACCTATTTTTGTCTTTCTTTTTACGTTTTGTGAGAATAAATACTGTTGTCTTCATGTCTTTTGTTCCGCCCGGAGTTTTGTACTTGTTCAAAATGCGCTTCTTATGTTTCAAAGAAATCATTTCCATTTCTGATGTTGTACAAAATCACATTTTCACTAACATTTTTATTTTGGTTTTTGATCTGATAAATCAGCTAGAAATTCTAGAGTAGAACAAAGTGTTGGCTGGAGGAAAACCATTAATTCCTCAGTGGACATTTATTTCATCTCTCTACATTGCCCCGGCTTCAATTTTAACTAACTCAATAAAAAAAGCATGCATTTTAACAGATTTTATATTATAAGAAAACTGCAGGCTTTTTTCAATGTCACATCGGCCCTGAAGAAAATTCTAATGGAAAAGGTAGGCGTAAAAATCATAATCAACAAAATGATTGAATCGGGCAGAATTGTAGAATAATGTGTTTTTTACATGTTTTATTTGTTATTACTTGATTTTTTCCCCCTGATGCTTCAAGTTCATTAATTCTGTTTTCACACTCTCTTACCTCCCCTAGAGAGTCATATCACACGCATCTAATTTGTTTGTTGTATTTGCAAGGGGAAATTGACTTCCTAACGTACCAAAAATGTTCAGGATAGAAATCAGACACACAAGAAAAATGCAGACTATCTGATGCAGGATGGCAAGGCACCTTAAACTTCATGTTTGCCATTGTGAGTTGTGGCAATGGAAAGCTGGGGGTTAACGTCCTATTGAGCCCTCATGGTTAACCATTCACAGAAACATTATTTACTTCTCACCAGATGTGAATACAATCAAACTTGACAAGCCCAACCGATTAAATTAATCAACAGCAAAGTTTATTCAGAGTCGGAGTCCAATTACGAAATAAATCATCACTGATGAAGGACAACTGGCTCCGTAATCAAATCACCTCTGTAAAAGTGCATGCTGCTTTTTTCCTCCCAATTTCCTCTGTCTCTGTCTCTTTCTTCCTCTCTCTCTTTCTCTCACTCTCTATGTTTTTCAATTGTTCTTATTTGCAAAAAAAATTAAAAGCAGATTAAAACCAGCTGTTTCACTTGTCTTTAGCTGTCTTTCTGAAATGTTATGGTCCTACCCCCCCCCCCCCACCCCCGCTATATTGAAAGGACAACAAAAGAATATGGAATCTTATGAATAGCTAGCCGCAATAGCAATACGATATATTGTCGATTTTGCCGATATCGATTTGTTCCTTACCATATATAAGAAAGAGGAAAAATACTTACACAGATAGAAAGATAGATCAATAGACATACATACAGACAGACAGACAGACGGGCAGACGGACAGAGGTGAGTAGGTAGATAGATAGATAGCTAGCTAGATAGATAGATAGATAGATAGATAGACAGACAGTCAGATAGACGGACAGTCAGATAGATAGATAGATAGATAGATAGATAGATAGATAGATAGATAGATAGATAGATAGATAGATAGATAGATAGATAGATAGATAGATAAATAGATAGATAGATAGATAGATAGATAGATAGATAGATAGATAGATAGATAGATAGATAGATAGATAGATAGATAGATAGATAGATAGATAGATAGATAGATAGATAGATAGATAGATAGACAGACAAGTCGACATTCTATTCCTTTTTGTAACAATCTAAACTTGGTCCGAACTCGCCTCAGTGCCGCTTTGATATCTTGAATTTGTGTCCAATTAAAACACCCATGCATTTACCATGAACAAGATGTCGATGGCATAATTAATGCATGATCGATGAATTTTTCACCTTCATTACTTTCCGACTCTTTCCTCCTCAATCTTCCTATTTTCTCCCCGACAGAAAGTTATGACACTGATTATAAATGACGTGCCAGATTCGAACCGGAATCAAGCCTCTGACGTGACATCCGGTGGATCGGCCCCGGGAAATGAAATTAAAGAGCACCGGCCATTGTCACGTAATGTCCTGCCTGGGATCAAATTCAGATGTTTGACATACACAAGTGCTGACAGCTAAGACAGTCCGTCAGATTTCCTTTATCCCAGTCCAAGAACAATACCTGGTATGTTCTTTTTTTTTTCTCTACTTTTACGCTGTACATCTTGACCGTCAGAAATGATAATATCCCTTGTTTTTCAGTCTATGAATCTTTCTTATTTTTTTTCCAAAATCAGTTTCTACCACGGGCAATATTGTCCTTTACAAACTAAAACCAACATATTACACCATCAAACATTATAGGACAGTCTCTTTTACAAACTTAGATCAGAATATACCATCAGACAGTGCCCAACAGTGTCCTTTACAAACTAAGACCATCAGCATTCACCATCAGACAGTGCCCAACAGTGTCCATTACAATCTAAGGCCAAAATACACCACCAGGCAGTGCCAAACAATGTGATTTGCTAACTAGGACCAGAATACACTCGCACACCACGGAAAAGTTCCAAGGACATCGCCTGGCTCGTTCACATTCGTAATTCCTGTACATTTTTTTTCTCTTTACTTTTTGTTAATTAGATAAGAAGTACACCCTTTGGTACACATTTTTATGTCCGTTGCTAGAAGAATAGGTTTTTCCTCCAACGAAACTCTACAATCAGTCACTTCAGTTGTGTCCACAGTTCAGCTACAGCTTACTATAGGAAATTCTACGGTCCCCTAGGAAAACGGCCTTTTTTTTTAATTCTATGGCATCTAACACGAGCACTAGTTTCGCCTGTGCGCTGTCAGCAACTAGATGGTGGTAAAGATATCTTATTATAAAAAAAACAAACAAAAAAAGACAGAGAAACATAGTGGCCGGAGTAATTCATTGTGGTGCAATTTTGACCTTTTCTTTGCTCGACGCTACAGCCTAAATATCAATTTCAAAAATTATAAAATTAATTTTCTTAATTGTCAACTAATCCAGCGCAATCGCTTTTGTATCCACCGATTGTGTTGGTTCGTTTCAGGTATTACAATGATCTTTGTTTTAGCTCCCTGTATAAAGCCCACCGCACTGGAAATGATACATGACTATTAATATTCGTTCATTGCAGCGGGCAAGTTCCCTACCAGAAATGAGTGTGCATGACATCTGTAGTAAAGCTGTAGAAACTGCTTTCTAGACCAAAAACAGAGAAAGAGAGAGAGAGACAGACAGACAGACAGACAGACAGAGAGCGAAAGAGAGAGAGAGAGAGAGAGAGAAAGAGAGAGAGAGAGAGAGAGAGAGAGAGAGAGAGAGAGAGAACTGTGGGTTCACAGGTTATCCAGGGTATTGCAGCTTACCTCAGATAGTTTGTTATAAGTACATTGTGTGCCCCTTCTGAAAGGGGTCATAACTCTTGCAAAATTTGGCTAGTCCAATTTTGGAAAAACCCTCTCCAATTATTACAGCTGGTGACATTGTATGGAGATTTACATTATCAAATGAAATCACTTTCATACACGTCGGTACCGTCCCCTTATCCTCAAGACTTGTGATTATTTTATTTTATTATTATCAAAAAGATGGCAAACCGTCCTACAATGCCTGAGTTGTACAAAATATTTATTTAATCCAGAGGTATTTCGAAAGTTCTGTGATGGACAATCTATAAAAGAACTATATTTCACGATAAAACCATATTATCAGTCTCAAAAGGACGCAATCTCTAGCTCTCTGATATCTTCCTTGTCCATGCAACCGTTCTTTGAAGTTTCTCTACGTATGTGATTTTTCTCTGCTGCTCTACCTCTTGTGTGGTTTAGTCTGAAGAACATTCCACAAGCCTGGGTCCATTCTCGGGCTTTTACAGCTTCAAGTAACATTCAGTTGTGTTTGGTCGTTCAATAATAGCGTTACACGATGGCAACCACGGACAGGAAAAAGAACAGGAGAACGACCAGGAAGAAGATGGCAGGATGATATTAAAAAGAGAGGGAGGGAACAACATGGATGAGGAAGACATCAGACAGAAAGGAATAGAAGTCATTGTCAGATGGTGGACTGTGCCTCGGTGGAAGGTGAAAGTTCATGTCCACGCTAGCTCTATACCAACTAAAAAGGGTGAAATTGTACGATTCTGCCCTGAAAAAAAAAAAGTCTATTCGATTAAAAATAAGAGAAAAAAAAATGGCGGGGGGTGAGAGGAGGAGGGGGGAGAAAAGGTGGAAGATGGACGAGGAGTATAAATTATGCATTGACACCAACGGGCGTTGGCTTTTTCATACAGAAATGATCAGTCCTATTTCCGTCTGTACGATATTCTGGACCGGCCACCGTAAGGACGAAATATTAAATTTGCGATAGTACAGCTTTCCATTACTTAAAAAAAAACAACAAATTGAGATCGCATCTCATTATGAAGCAAGGAGGAAGAAAATTTGACATCAACAGTTTGAAAATTGCATTTGATTTGCATAAATACTGGGCGGTGTTATTATGAACAATCCACTGCTACGAAACTGCCGCTACTAATGCTCTTTAAAACTACTGATAGTTAAACTAAATAACTTTGATTCATAGCCGTAACAATGGAATTATTGCAATCGGGAAATCCGCAAGTAGTAACAGGAGTGTTTCCTGCTTCAGGAGCTTAACGGTTAAATCAACTCTACAAAATTCGGAATTCCCATTTTGTTTCAACTTCTACAGAGATTACACCCACCTACACAGTTGGACATTTCGTATTTCAATCGCTCAGGCCAATTAATGAGATATTTGCACAGCTTTTGGGGGAATACAGAAGACTTCAATACAGAAGACTTCAATCAAATGTTCAGTCATAAACCTGTTTGGTGAAGGTTTTAGGTCAAAGGTAGACGTCAACTGAGGACATGTTCCAAACGCCGGACATAATATATTAGAACCTCCTCTACATCCTGAGCCAGGTTAGATACAGTTCATCTCAGACATCACAATCTTCCAACTCTATGTCATTGTCTGTGTCAATCAAATCCCAGGATAGTACTGTCCTCTGACTGCTGTCTATTATTTCTGTAATTTTAACCTGCCAGTTTTTCAGACCAGCAATGACGATGTTGATAATGGATTTGATATAATTCGTTTGTATTTTGGATTGAATTAATTTTGCTGTCATTACCCTCATTACGATCGGCATCGCTTATTTTGTTGTCACCTTTCTGATAAACAGTATAATGCAATGTAGCCCTTGGTATTTACATAGTACGCCGGCCGTCCATTAAAATGTGTATGCTCGGGGTGTGGAAAATGGAAAAAGGTTAAGGAGACAGAGGTTTGCCCCCAGTGTTTTAAAAGCGTTTCGATACCGAGGACGGATGAAAAGATTTGGATTATTAATACTATTTTCTTTTCAGCAATGTACATTGAAGCATTATATTAAAAATACAAAATCACCCAAATCACTTATGTCATGCAAAG
Source organism: Onchidella celtica (assembly GCA_963931925.1). Classification (NCBI taxonomy): domain Eukaryota; kingdom Metazoa; phylum Mollusca; class Gastropoda; order Systellommatophora; family Onchidiidae; genus Onchidella; species Onchidella celtica. The sequence goes on along the minus strand of OZ007570.1, from coordinate 62,765,564 downwards.
TGCTACAGTGTCGTTAATGAATGAAAAGTTATTATTATTATTTTTTTTTTTTAGCAAAATATAAGTTGAACAACTATACAAAAATGCAAATTATTGAAACCAGCCACATAATCCATGGCATGCCAAGTACAACTTCAAAGTTCTGGACATCAAGGCTCTTTAATGGACATTCACCAGTCACCGGACATAGAAAAGGGGCAGAATTTTTTTTTCGGAGTGGGGGGGGGGGTGAGGAGGAAGGGTAAAATTGCCTAAAGTAGACATACCAACTTTATGAATGACATCTAAAGCTTCAGAGAAATTTGCCTGTAACTGCCCTACTTCAGTCAATCAGACACAAATGATAGAGCTGGCGTTAAAATAATTAAGTACACTATTCAGATAATATTTTTATGACCAGGTAATGACAGCGGCTCAAATCTGCATGATAGACGATAATTATATACAAGTCGTTGATACACCAGATTACTTTGGCAAGGGTACAAAAGCAGGTGATAAAAAACAATATTTCACGGCCTCGGGGAGATGTGGAGATTATATCTGGCGCAAGTGCTCACTTTTTCCTTCTGTCATTTTGATTAAATGCAATATTTTTACGTTCTAGGATAATCACCTTGACTTGAATGAAACTGAACATGCCCAACGTTGCATAGAAATGTAATGGCTCTGTGAACATGGAAATGTTCTTAGCGAGGAAAGTCATGAATTTGTAATTGTTTGTCCTTGACAGATGGAAGTGATGAGATAGATAGATAGATAGACAGATAGATAGATAGATAGATAGATAGATAGATAGATAGATAGATAGATAGATAGATAGATAGATAGATAGATAGATAGATAGATAGATAGATAGATAGATAGATAGATACTCGTAGAAAGACAGATAGATAGATAAATAGACAGAAAGCTCCATTCTGCTCTGTGGTTGACACGTTTCTTCTGTAAAGCGCATAGAGCATTTTAAAAATGGACATGCGCTATATAAAATAATAATAATAATAATAATAATAATAATAATAGATAGATAGATAGACAGATAGATAGATAAATGGATAGATAGATAGATAGATAGATAGATAGATAGATAGATAGATAGACAGATAGATAGATAGATAGATAGATAGATAGATAGATAGATAGATAGATAGATAGATAGATAGATAGATACTCGTAGATAGATAGATAGACATACAGACAGACAAAGAGACAGATAATTATATTGCTTTGATGACCTATTGTCCAGTAATTGACCTTAGTAAAGAGAACATTGAGCTATGATGACAGAGTAGAACACTGAGCCACGATGACACAGCAGAACCCATTGACTCAGATTTTGAGAGAGGTCAGTGAAATAAACAAAATATAACAGGTGCAATTAGTTAGTTTGTTGGCGGTGAACCATGACATACTGTCGTACTTATGATGATAATTACCAGCTGGTGTGTACACGCCTCGAAGTAAATGCCTATGGCAAAGTAAATATTGGTGTATTGCATTAGAGAAACAGATTTCAAATACTGTCACAAAGTCAAAATAAGTTTTCAGTTGCCCGTCGTTTCTGAAGCGAAGTTTGAATTTAAAATTGTGTGGACTAGCTAAAAAAAGAAAAAGTTACAAAATGAGCCAGCCAATAAGACGCCGGTTTTGATAACATTTATAAACATCAAATTTGAAAGGTTTTGTTGAAACTGTATTATGATATCTTTACTTGAAAAGCAGAAAATTGAGTTTATTGTCAAGGGTGCAAAACCTAGAATTCTGATGGGAGATGCGTCTCCTCTAAATTTCTGAGCGATTGAAATACTTGATAGATTTGAATTTAATCTCTTTGGGATCAGACAGCGTACACTCCTACATTGTTTGTGTTTCTGAGAAAGGGCGAGGTGTGATTATAGCAACGTTAGGGCGGGGTTGGTTTGGGGAAGAGGATGGGGGAGTAAGGGTGCGACCTTTCTGCAATTTTATGATAAAACTGAGGAGAAGGCACTGCCCAACTTAAAAAAAAAAAGCACTGCTGCACGTCGGAGTGAGATCATATGAACCTGCGGCAGTACAGTTTCTCCAATGGTTATTTAAGACGTGTTCAGATCTTTAGACATCCAGAAAATGAGGTCAGGGGAAGACGTGGCCCAGTGTCATTTTCCCTTCCTCCGTTTTGAATGGGTTAATTTTGCGCTGTCACATCACGCAATTGCGTGGAATCAAATGCAGGCTTTTCTCGTTCACGCCTACTAACCCAGGATGCCCTTAGCACCCTCCCCCCTTTGGGAGTGGGGGTGGGTGGGGGGGGGGGAGGGGGATTGCACTTTTATATAACCAAGATCTTACAGAAAGGTACCCCGCTTGTGGTTCACCATTTCGTATTGCTGCGCATCAAATGTGAGACTGGTGGACATTTCAAGAACAGCTATTGGCAAGCTTTGGGCATGAGATGTGTCCTGACATATCAAAGATGAATGAAGGCATTGCCAATGGGGAAATGACTTGGAAAGCCTCAACTAAATTTAGAAATAAGAGGGGAAAGAAAGTGAAGAGGAATCGGAGAGCGAACAAATGACAAAATCCGAGATCTGGGCATTGCCAAGCCGGTAAACGCTCTGCCAGCCAAACTCGTGCACAGAGAACAGCATGGCTACTAGAATTCAAATACATCCAGTTTCACCATAAACAATGCTACAGGTCGATCTACGGTGAATTTAATATGAATATTACGCAAATGAATCTGTGGACACTGTTGTTATTTAGCCAAACGCGTCATCCCAGCCAGCCCAATCAGCCATGGTAATTTTTTTTTAAATATTTCAATGAAATGTCAAAATTCTGGTGTTTTATATTTCAGATATGGTTGTTGTTTTTTTTTTTTTTTGCTTCTGCTTTGTTTTTCTTTGTGGTGCCTTTTCTTTTCTCTCTCAAATAATATATGGCGGACTTAGATTAATAAAAAGTGGCTATTATTACCGTGAGGGCCAAATACATTGTCACCAGTTGACTTGCTACTTCCAGGCTCATGGTGCCAGACATCGTGACTGCACATTATGCAGTCAGTACCTAAAACAGTCATGACTCCCAGACAGCTATTTTGAGGCGAAGCTTTCCCGAGAAAGTAATTTCATTTCAAACACGGGATAAGCGAAGGATTCAATACCCCCCCCCCCCCACCCTTCTTGCTTTTTTTCATTGAATGCCGACTGAATTCAAACTTTCTTTATTAGTTCAGCCATGTTCACAGAAAGATTCACTTCCAAATACACATTATATTTTTTTTTTCTTTTAAAAAGTACATAATTTGTCTAGTGGTTATAGAAAACAGATGGAAATTACTGAAGCGAAATGCCGGATAGGATATTAAAATTCTGGTCTGTGAAAAATCTCTGTTTCCCTAACTGATGAAATTGGGAAAAAACGCCGGCTCAATCTCAATCTACATTATTACCAACCGAACATGATGGATGGCGTTATAAATTTATTTTGGACATGCGAGGGGAACAGGTCAGGTTGACCTGACAATATGACATTTTAGGATTTTATTTACGTTAGACAGAATGATGTTCACGTGAGATGAGAGGAATGGTCTTTGGTAAACCTGGTCTGTTTACATGGTACATTCCAATTGCGGAATCATGTTAAGAAAAAGTACATATACAATTTGTCTTTTTTGCGGGACTGGACATTATCATGCGGAACTCTTGATCGATTCTCTGTATATATATACAATTTTTAGAGGCGCGCGCTTTGATGTTACCGCGACCTTCACTCCCACTATCTGGGCCAGAAACGATGTGGTCGATGACCATACGGGCACAAATAGAGGATGGCGTGGTTGGAAAGGACCTGTCAATGCCTACCAGAACGGCGATCTGCCAGGAAGGGACTATAACCACAGAATCTCATACAAGAACCTACCTGCAACCATCTTGAAAATTTTGTACATATTAAGCCTTTTTATCCATTTTTTGTTGTTGTTACCTCTATTGCATTTCTGCACTGCATTTAAAAAGGAAAACATTGTCCTGATGGGCAGGGGTAACAGATGAAATTTTTCCCTTTTGCAATAAAAGGAAAAAGAAAGAAAAAAAAATACCTGGAGAACGGAAGCGATCCAAATGTAAGTCATAGATCAAGTTGTGCATCGAATTGGTTCTAGTTCAGTTACATTATATTCCATTATAAAATTAGTGTCACAATTTGTATTTTTTCACAAGATCCCGCCATTTGATCATATTTTGGTTCCGCAATATTGATTGCAGCCTATGACAAGTAATCTATTGTGTAGAATAGCCCCTTGATTCCGGTCATGTGATTTTTCTTTCTGATCTCTTATCCTGATTTCCAGATTACATTTAAGATAAGATAAGATAAGATAAGATAAATTTTATTCGTCCTTGTACAAGGAAATTTGTTTTGATCATTGAATACATAACAATACAGTTACAGAAACAAAAATTATGATATAAAGCGCGCACACACACGTATATACACACACGCTACTACTAAAACACACTGACCTGACACGCAGGACACAATTCAACTTTACACAGATTACGATGAAGATGAGGACATTATTGTAACATCCTAGTTGATGATGGAATAAACGATTTAAAGTAGCACTCAGTTTTAGTTTTCTTTGACAACAGCCTTAAACTTCTTTCAGATCTTATGTATTCTTTGTTCAGGGGATGTTGGGGGTCGTTGATTATATTATTAGCTTTTTTTAATACCAGCACCAGTGTACAGTTCATCAAAATATGGCAGATCACAATTACAAATTTTAAAGAAAATGTGTGCACATTTTTTTCCGTGACGTTGGAACCGTCTTCTCTCACAATACAGGCTTCTCTTTATAATCTATTTTTTTTTATTTTTTATCTGGTTTCTGGGCAGGAAAATTGCACCAAATTGAACTTCTATCAACTACAGTCTCCCACGAGCTATGCTTATCAAAGAGGTGAAAATAAAAGATCATTGTGTGCTATCGTTAAAACAGCAAGTTAAGAAAATTACCTAAAGCATGAATAAACACAATAGGTCGATAAAAAGAAGTAACTTACTCGTTAATACTTCAGAAAATTAATTTCAGTGTCCTTGAAACTGTCATTCAGGCTGTAGTTTTAATTGGTACCAATTGAGATCAGTCATAGTTTCTGTTACAATTTTTATTCTGTTCTTTGTTTTTCCTTGTTCTCAATTCTTTCTTCCCTGTCTTCACACCATCCCTCTGTCTATTTCCTTTATTCCTCTTCCGCCGCCTTCCTTACATTTCTTTTCTTTTTTTTTTCGGTCATTCTGAGAACTCTCCAGACAGACCGATACTAACCCCAAACCACCTATCATTACGCTCTAAAAACTCTTATTCTTTGTCATAATTCAGAACAGGAAATTATGATTGAAGGTTTTGTTGAACTGGGGAAAACAAACATTTCATTTAAATGGCCTGAAATTCCCAATCATTTTCCAGGGCACCAATTTCTGAGTTCATGTGAGGTATATTTTCATATCAGTGGATCCGTGCAAAAGGATGTCCTCACTAGCACATCAATATAACTAGTATTTTTCTGGCCGTTGGTAGGAATTCATTGTTATTATAAACATCCGTCTTTTAAAAGATGCTGTTATATTCTATGTCCATTAACCTACTCTCAAAAAGGAAGTTAACTGCTGGATAGAGAAAAGAGTTTATTGACTTTGCTGATCAGTGAGGAAATGCATAAAATTCCATAGTATGAAGGTTAGCCTTGAGAAGTGCTTACTACTCTAATATCAAAGGCTTTCCATGCTCTGATTACAATCAATCCAGTCAAAAACGGAGTTCTGAAGTATGGGAATATGGGAAACATGGGAAAAGATTGTGACACACACATATAAACTCGTTTTCGTAATTAAGTTTTAGTTCCTCCACCAAAACCAATCCCTTTTCTCATACTAGTATGCAATAAAGCTGCACTTTCTGTATAAACCTGCGAAGTGAATTCGTATGCCTTCTGAACATAATAATTTATTCAAATGCATCTTTCGATCCTTCGTTTTCAGAATGACTTTCGTGGATGGATGATACAGATTAAATTTAAAAAAAAATGTTTTACAGTTTTTGATCATGGATTGGATTTCAAAATGCCATGACCTTCTGAAGAGTACGATGATTAGGAAACGAATAAACTGTGAATATTATGCAATTAAGCACCAAATACACCGGTAGTGGTGAAAGGCAGAGGGCAATATTGTAAAGCCTGTCCTTTATTCACACTGCCATACTATTGTATAATCGCTCATCCGTTCCTTCCAAAGGATAAAGGCAATTTTTCTTAATATTATTATTTTATTTGGCTCTAGGTTGGAAGTTTGTTGGTGGGAGACTGAAATGACGCACAAGCAACGGACTTGATTTTTTTTGCGACAATAGCAGGACGAAATGAACAGTTTTAAAAATACAAGTTGGGAGAAAACAACTATCAATATGGCATTCTGATTGGCAAAGGTCACCTAGTGCTTCGTCATTGCTGTCGTCACTCGTTATTCTCATCACTGCCCTGTCTGATAGTTTAAGCCACCGCTGGTTGCGCAGTCACGCCCAGCAGTTATGGCGGGGTTAATGATTTACACTTCCTGTCTTCAGATTTCCAGATTTCTTGGCGGTCCTTGCACTCTGGGTTGATTGGTTGGTTGGTCCATATTGTGACGGGAGCAGTTTTTCCAGGTAAATGCCAAGCATACAATTCTCAAAAGTTGCATCTTTAATTTAAATTCGCTATAGATAGGGCAATTGTCTCTATGTGTACATTTCACACCTGGTCACAGATTAACCTAGATATTTCCAAGTTTTTGGGTTTTCTTTGTTAATTTTTTCTCATTTCATTCCTTTGCCCCTAGTTGCCCCTTCCCTCCCAACCTGCCCTCTCTCTCTCCCTCTCTCTCTTTATCCCTTCCTTGCTCCCTGACTCTCTCCTTCCTCTCTCCCTCTCCCCCCCCCCCCCTTCCCCTCTCTTTTCTAAATCTCTCAAAAGACTGAGAAACACCTGTTCAATTTGGCTTAGGTACCGCATTTTCATTTTTATCGAAAAAAAACAACAACGTATCATACCATGGGAACAAAAAGTCATGGACTAATATCCGAGTGTGTTTTCCTGAAACCACCCTAAATTTCTAGACCCTATGAGATCACTCTGCCAGCACTCTAGTAATGCGTGACCAGATGTCTTAGAATTACGGTCATTATTATGGTATCGAGCCTTAATAACCTTGGCATAATACCCTGGGTTCCCTGATTTGGCAAGATGTAGACCAAATCTGATACATCTATCTAAGAAATAATAATATTAACACAAGGGTATTAGTCATGATTGAAAAACCGAAGAAAAGTGTAGCCGGATTGTGAATGATGTGTTGGAAATCTAAGCTAACAGAATACGGGACATCGATGATTGATTGAAGCCTTACACGGTCACGTGTGATAGATTAAGATATCACAAAACATCCCAGAATATACTGTGTCTCCTTATTTCTTGAAAGTACAATAAATAATATTGTCCTCACCGAGCCATGATATTGTTAAGCTTGGTAAATATCAGGTTTGTTTCTTTGAAACGAATCTGTGTCTGTGTGTGTGTGGAGGGGGGGGGGTTGTTTGCATTCGTAGGGGATGACGATGGGATGGTTAGAAGGGTAAGTACGTTTCTGAAAACCCTTTGTGTGGGGAGTCAAGAACTTGTGTGTTGGCAAAAATTCTAAGGTTCGTGATGGTTCGGTTTACCTCAAAGGACGCAATGGCCCGTGTCTAAATAAGCAATGTCGAGCCATAATCTTTATCAATTTCACCTGCAATGTTTTGTCTGTGTGTACTTGTCAATTCATGGCATATTGCTCAATATGCAAACCCGTTTGCGTATACATCCCCAAGCACACTCACTCACTCACTCACTCACTCACTCACTCACTCACTCACTCACTCACTCACTCACTCACTCACTCACTCACTCACTCACTCACTCACTCACTCACTCACTCACTCACTCACTCACTCAATCACTCACTCAATCACTCACTCACTCACTCACTCACTCACTCACTCACTCACTCACTCACTCACTCACTCACTCACTCACTCTCTCATTCGTTCATTCACCCAACTATTCACTTCCACTTCCACTCAAAAGTAAACTAATTCACCCACTCAATATAACATTTAGTCCGTCCGTCACTCACGTACTTATTCACCCACTCATTCACTCATGCCCTTTTTCACTGAAGCACTCAATTACACCTAATAAAATGCACAATTCCAGATCACGCACAATGAACTCAACACTAAATTCACAGCTGACAGGCTTAACATTCAGCAAACAAACTTTTCCATTAAACAAACGCACGCCTCAAAAAACATTGCTGCTTACTTTATTTTGTCCACAAATTCTGCCTGCAGGGCCACTCAGCTTGGCCACACATGTAAACTTCTCGACTCGTTAATTATTCAATTGAGCTGTTAATCCAAATTACGCACGTCCAAATTGGTCTCCTTCTGTTTGGTCTTGTGTTTTAACTGGCAAAGGTTGCGCAGTTCTCTGGTTTGGTCGATAGAGGCGAGATGACCTGGCAAACGAAGGGTAAAACTCCCCTTATTTTGCACGCTTACGATAGCATAGCAGGGGCAGAGAGAAAACGTTTTTTAAAAATACAAATCATAAAAAATCTCTATTCACTTTAGTATAATTATTGTTATCTGACACAAAAATGAAGAAACCGGAAATTATTAGAACAAAAAATCTTTGCTGACATTATCTTGTATAATGATCTTCATATTTATTATCTATATTATTAAAAGAAATAATTTTTTGAATAATTTGAAATGTCGTCTGTCTGATTTATGATTGCCCTCCAACCTGGCAAAGCAAAATGCGGGCTAAAATTTAGTAATCATTTTTTACAAGTTTGCCAGCTGTCAGACTAATTTTTAAAATTTTTTTTTGCAGGATAACTTACGACCAGTTTCAGGAACAATCTGACATTCAGAATCACCACTTTCCCTGAAATCTGGCAATTTTAGAAACCATAAAGGCCAACCAGCATTATGCTGTATTCAGATGCCAAGTGATCTGAAAGTATAATGTCTGTATGGTTAGTTAGACGAGTTCTGATAATGTGAAGAGTTTGCTGAACGGAATTCTGCGTTTTATTGCTAATGAAATGCAAATAAAATTATACTAAATACCCCTAATAATGTGAAGACAATAAATTTCATTGAATGAATAGAGCCATAGAAGTTCAGTAATAGAAATGCTAGCGGGGAAATTCAGTAAAAACTGACGTGTTTACTGTAAAGACATAAACGTGACACTGTTTTGCCTGTTTAGAGATTTTAGCACTTATGAACAGTTTGAACTCATTTATAACGTTAACGGCAATAAAATATTTGCTCTATACTGTTGTGATTCTGACCGTTGTTGTTCTGCTACGGCTAATTACATTGTGGTATTTTCTTTTTCCACTTTACGATCTTAGTTGTATATAATCTGCTTGTTTTCAGTGCTGCATATTTTAAAATGCATTAAGGTTTACAGCATACAATGGTAAGAAATGCAAAAAGCTTCCTTTCCTCCCCTGTGAACTGTCTCTTCAAGATGTCATAGCGACACGAAACAATGGTTATATTTCCACGCCTTCTGCTGTGCTCTTTTCCTATGATATATCGAGGCTGAATAGCTGTCAAGCTGTCGACAGAGTAGGCGACGCCTTTCCTAAACTGCCATGCGATTGCGCTGTCCTTATAAACAGGGTCAATTTGCAAAATTTACACGCAGAACTCTGAGACAACCATTAAAACCATAAAAACATGCAGTTTTAACTTAAGTGATTTGAAAAAAATGTACTTTACGATGGACGAATGACGGAAATTATGGGTACGTATTCACATTGTGATCAGCGAGGGCAAAATTTCAAAGTTGTGGCCTCTCTTTTCCGTTTTACTGTCAATATTTTTCTGATTTTCCTGTCAGTGTTTAGTATTCCGGGATCATTTTGGGGGTGGGAGTCAAGGGGTGGGGGTGGGGGAGGGGGGTGGTGGGCACTTTCCGGCATAGCATTAAGTTATCACAATTAAAAAAATCATATGAATCAAGCTAATGAAGAGAACCAGGTGTAGGCTGGGATATTCTGCTTGTGGGCAAGAACATGACGAACCAAAAAAACAACAACATCAACACCAAACAATAATGGACACGTCGTGGTTCATTAGCGTCGGCTTTCACCGTCCTACGGACTCTGCCCAATCAAGCAGGGTGAGCTTGTGTCATCCTACCTAATTCTGGATGCAAAGCCAAACCGCCCCACTGATGAACTACAGAGATATTACAGCGGGTGCGTGCCAGGGTTATCTAGAGGATTACTCCGGTATTTGGATGATTCAAGGACAAAGGACAACATAGTATTGCGTCTCAATTGAAGACTGACCTTGTTTACATCGACACAATGTCTCGTGCTCATATTAGAAGGGGGAAAAAAGACGGAGAAGAAACAGCCACAGATGGGAAGTGCTAAATGGATGAAGAAAGAACAAAATTAATATTGAAGGTGTTGCAGAGCGACGGCTCAAAGAAACTTCACTGTCCAGCTGTGGTCATTGGTATGTTGACGCAAGGCATAGATAATTATTTTCTTATTATTCGCTTAAGGTGCTTAACAAAACCAGGTCTTCAGTATTAAGATTAGAAGAAATTACGTTGTCCCTTACAACCACGGAACACCAACGTGTATGTATGTAAGCGGGTACATGCGCATTTGTTAACTATAAGTCAAAGTCTCTACCTGGTTTTCCTGCTGTGACATCCATGCACTTGAACAAACACGCAAAATCACTAAAAGCGCTTCAAGAATTACACCCCTACCCCCCTCCCACACACACACACACATGTATTTGAGAGCGGGGCTTTTGCATAGACACGCAGTTGTTCTCCTGAGCGTGAAAATTTTGAGTGCGTGACCTGAAATGACGTAAATCATTTTCACTTGATCTAGACCAATGATTGACTGAGTAATGCTGTCTCTACTATCTCTACTCTGCTCATGTCTGAAGATGGGAATGTGGGAATGGCAGCTAAAAGCGACTTCATGTAATTGCAAATAACCGTGGAAGTCATGATGTGCTGACGTTCTGTCTGGTAAAGTGCAAGTTCCCATGGCTTTGGAGATGGAGGAATGGAAAGACAGTGGGACAAAGATAACAGAGGAAGAGGAAAGAAGAAGCACCACGGACAGATTTTCCTCGAGACGAAACAGAAAATCTGACAATATTAAATTAGATCTAGTAGCCGTTTTTGACAGACTTGAATATGCGCTAAGTATATTCCGGCAAGTAAGTAAAACAAACAGCACCAACGGATATAGTAAAATTCATGCCATATCAAAAGTGGAATTTGGCTGGACATGTGGGAAGGATGAATGGCAAATTACGGACAAAATGCTGCACTAAAAGGCAGCCAAAGACAGGAGCAAGAAAAAGCGGACGACCAGGAAGAAGATGGCAAGACGATATGAAACAGAGAGGAGGAACAACAATGATGAGGAAAACATCAGACGGAAAAGAATAGAAATCATCGCCGGGGGCCCGAGGGCTACATCATCCTGCAGTGGATGAACAACGCCGAGGTGGAAGGTGCAAGGTGAAATTTCGGGCCGATGTCCTTCATACCAGTTGTACTTCTGCGGCACGATGGAACCTCGTAAACAGGACGCCGCACTCTATTGTCTTGTGACAAAGCCAGAAACGGAAACTGGCTAATGATGCTTGTTTTATCACCAAGACTCAAAGAGTGGAACGGTAGACGTGCACTTTGACGGGCCCTTGCGGTGTCTTTGTACATTTTCTTTGTGACACAGAGTCTAAATCAATTAATTCTTTTTTTGTCCTGGCTAGGTCTCACGACATAAGTGTCCTAACTTCTTCATGTTTCAAAGTCTGGTCCTAAAGTTCAGACTCCATACATGAAGAGCGCGTTTCATTGGGTAAATCAAATTTAGCACGAGTTATAGGCCCTTTCAGATGGTCATTCAAAACTAATGAGAGACGGGGTGTAAGAGTTCAGTTAAAACTTAAAAGTTTCCAGTTAAAACTTGGGATAAAGACGGGCCAGAACATGTTTTTGAACTGAACACTTACACCGCGTCTTATATTAATTTTGAATGATCATCTAAAAGGGTCCATAACTCATGAAAAATTTGACATACCCAGTTTTGGAAAAAATGTTCTTTAGATGCGGAAATAGCAAAAATGCCACCAGACAACTATTTTAAGAAAGATGACTCTCGACGAAATTCTCGGTAATTTCCACATTTTCAAAAAAATTGCAGACATTCAGGAGTCCAATGCCAAAGACCGAAAAACCCCAAAAAAACCGCTGGTCTAGACGAAGGACATTGTCCTCTATTCATGATGTTATATATTTGGTACAGTGAATATTTAGGACTCAGTTCACGACTTTGGTATGCTGGACACATAGAAGTTTTCTTTCGTCTGTCAAACAAGGAAAACTCCTGGAAATAAAAAAAAGGGGAGGAGGTAGTAATTGGCCAATTTTGCCTCCTCTGATTGGCTGTTTTTTTTACAAGTTCTCTCATTCATTGGAGGGATCTTCCGGTGTTGTCGAGACCAATAGTCACGTAAACAAAGTATGGCCTATAATGTCAGGACCACTAGTCTGCTAAGTCAGCGTACTTTTTAAGAGGACCGATTTACACTGATTCGTATTCATCCACCCACATATCTCTCTGTCACTTAATCAGCTATCATCTTCAGTTTGTACATCTCCCATATTATACCTCTCCTCCAGTACTTCGTCTTTCATTCTCTTTCAGTTTTGGTTTGGCTCTCTCTCTCTCTCTCTCTCTCTCTCTCTATCTATCTATCTATCTATCTATCTATCTATCTATCTATCTATCTATCTATCTATCTATGTATCTATCTATCTATCTATCTATCTATCTATCTATCTATCTATCTATCTATCTATCTATCTATCTATCTATCTATCTATCTATCTATCCATCTATCTATCTATCTATCTGTCTATCTATCTATCTATCTATCATCTATCTATCTATTTATCTATCTATCTATCTATCTATCTATCTATCTATCTATCTATCTATCTATCTATCTATCTATCTATCTATCTATCTATCTATCTATCTATCTATCTGAATTTCTTTCTCTCTCGCTCATGCTTTCACTCTGTCCCTTACCCTGCCTTTCGTCCATCTCTCGCCTAAAAGAGAGAAATCTTTCACCCGTCTGCTTCACTCTGCTTTTAATAAGTAGGCCTAAAGTATTAATCCCGTATCACAGCATCAACAACCAATTAGCCTACCATTATTATTTAACAATCAATTCTAAGAGAAGAACTCAGCAAACCTAGTGTTTAAGATACATTATACCTCAGCACTGAACTGCTCTTGGAGAAACAAAACGCTAAAACTGCTGCGGCAAAAAGTGTTAAAACAATTATGGCATATCATTACAGACAAGCCAATTGTTAAAATCTTCATAAATTATGACCTGACTCTCTATCTGGGTAACACAAAAGTTAAAAAAAAACAAAAAACAACAACCCTGATTTCAACATATACACAAACAAACCAATAAACATGTAGAGTGCCATCCGCTAATGAATACAAGAAAAGATTTCGAAATTACCCTCTATTGATTTGTCTGCAAACTTTAACCGATATTAACCTCCCACCTCCACCCCCCTCTTTTACTTTCATTCCTTCACACACCCCTCTCCCACTACTCACACAGAGAACTGTCTCTGTCTCATTGAGCATCTATATTCTGAGACGTAAACATCTTTTTTTGTGCTGCTGGATCCAGCCAAGGATCACTTTTTGGGGAGGTTTACTGATCTCCCGGCGCTATGTCTGGGAACGCATCAAGATACCGACCTTAATGAGGCTTTGATATGAACTTTAAACGACTTTTTCAGGTGTTTTCAGGCTAATTCGTTTTTCATAGCCTTCACGTGAATTCAAACTCAGCGCAAAACAGTGGTGTGATGTAACGACACCACAACAGGCTTGAAACTCGTCCCTCTGCAACAGCTTGAAACTCGTCCTTCACCTCGTTTTTTCACGTCATTGCGTCACTTCACGTGGCTACTGTTTCACTCTTCACCTCTCTCTTCACATCACCACCCATACACACGCACAGCTCCACGCCTCACAGACACACATACATACAGATATGCAAACATTCATTACACACAAACACTCCGTTCTTGTGTCAACATCCGAGAGCAACAACCATTCATTTCCAGCTGACAGATTTACAGCCCTCAAAACAAACACAATTATAACGTTCGACTCCCCGTACACTTTTCCCGCATTGAGACTAAATCCGTGGGGTTTCTTTTCTCCTCCCCCCCCCCCCCCCCGTCCTTGGGCTATGCAGCCCTTAACGCCACATTCTATCCCCCAGGCTCGGCAAATTGCACCAAGAACCAATCATTCATTAAACAAGTCAACGACAAAGATGTTGTCTTTTGATGTGGAACTCCTACGCGAAAGTTGTTGACTTCAATTGGAAAATCCAGACAAATACTTGGCGATAACCTGGGCTAAGTGTGCACATGTAACTTAGTTGTGTTGCTGTCACGTCGCACTTTTTTTTTTCTAAAATCAAGCGGATTAAATTTGAAATGCCCACACATGTGAGACACGAGCATATTGCAGAGTCGATAGGGTTTCAGTCTGAGTTTGAGTTGAACGGCGCCTCGGCGCGATAACGGCCACTTTGTGCCTCTCACCATTTTTTCGTTCTCTCTCTTTGGGCTAGCTTTCAGCTCTCAGTTGCAGATAGATAAGATCAGATAAGAGTGAAGTTAGGGATCTAACGGGAAAAGGCCCTTGCTGTAAACAAAGTCTATGAATTTTGTAAATATGATAAAAGTCTGTTAAATCAACTTATAGAGTTTGACCTCTTTCAGAAATGACAGGATGCGCTGCAGGTCCACGTCAGAGAATAAGTCTTTTCTTGGAACCGCAAGCATAGTGTCTTCTTCGGATATACACGAAGTCTACGCATTCGCAGAGTCGATAGGAATATGGTTCTAAGCCACGACAGCCCGTCACATGTCGTGCCTAGCCTTAGGCTACTGTAACAAAGATCATGTTTGTGGTCTACAAGAAAAAATCGTTATATTTATACTTGGAGGCTGCCATTGGAATGACAGATGGTGGCCAAAACACCTGCATTCCTAGAGAATTAAGGAGAAGACGTGAATTACAAATTTATGAATGGTCTGTGTGTTGCTTGGACACAGGAGAACTATCGGGCATCTGGACGAACTCTTGCCATCCATAAACATTCTCAGAAACTGGACAGGTCATTGTTTATAAGAACGTTTCAGTGATGTCATTCATTACCTTAATTATGGGCCATATATACTCAGCCAATGTTAAGACATAAATGTTAAGAAAAGAAATGTGAATGAATCTTAAGGCAACCAAATAAATTTTTATCATGACTGAAATATTATTTACTTCATTTTTAATTTTAGAAAAATGTTTGCTAGTGTAAGTGCCTATGTAGTTTTTTTTTTTGTGTGTGTGTGTTTTTTAACCGTCCGCTTTCTTTCCTTTTAGGGAAAAGGGAAGGGATGTGTGTGTGTGTGTGGGGGGGGGATTAGAGGAAAAAGGCCGAGGACTGGCGCTTTGTTAAAAAAAATATTTTTCCTTGATTTAATCCCATACCTCACCAATATCCTAGAATTATTTGTTATTTTATTAGTTTTGTCTATTGTTTGTTATTCTTGCTGGAAAATGAATAAGTTATAAAGAATGAACTTTCAAATTGACAGGGCTATTCAGATGGACGTTCAAACACTAAGGTTTTGCCATGCACCAAATCTTGGACACAATCGAGAATGAAACAGATTGTGACACAAGATCAAGTAGACTGTACCTCCATCATTATTTCTCTATGTGATGTAGTGACCACGAATTCCTCCCGCAAGACTTGCAGAGTGGAAGACTGGACTCTCAAACCCTTTGGGTTTCATTGGCTCTTGTCCCATTATTACGTTTTTCAGATTTTTCTTCTAGATCAAGATAATTTATTCATGAACTTTATTTTTGTTAGCCTCAACACTCGTGAAACCTGTTCAATATGCAAAAAATTAGAAATTCTGAAGGAATTTGTCAGTGGTTCGAACGGCTCCAGACTTTCCATAGGGACGTGCGCGTTGTAAGTTTTGAAAATGGCAAGATGGTCTTGGAATAAATTTGGGAGCAAAAACAGTTTCTCCTAGTAATAAATGATCAGGTCTTCCTAGCTGGCCACCACGCTCAAACATCACTTTTTAACCTTCTAGCGGCCAGCATTTCATATTTGAACAACTTCAACAAGTAGCCAATGTTCTGCATTTGGAGCATGTTCCTAACTTACCAACAATTAAGATTTCATGACAAATGTTTTTCTATTTTTTTCAATGCATTTGACCATTGAAATCGATTTTACGAGAATCTGAATTGCTGGCTAAGGAAATTCGATGTCTCGGCACTACAAGGTTAAGGAATGAAGTCGAAAGAAAAAAACGACGCGAAGAAGGAAAACATAAACCAACTGCAATAAACATACAAAAACAACAACATGAAATAGTGAGATCCAAATGCCAAGAACGGAGACATTCAGAAAACATAAATCCTAACATCACTAAAGCGATAGTAGAAACGACTGAGGTGAAGGAGAACTTCCTCTTTTTTGTATGGATCTGCCACGGTGCGTTATACAGAAAGATATTTTTCTCAGCCTTTCTATGTTCGTTCTTAAAGCATACCATGACTCTGAAGAAGTTCGACATAAGCACTTGGCAACGACAGAAGACACTCAGACGTGCTATAGTCTCTGACACTTGCAACACTTGAGCTCAGAAAAGTGCAATGTCCCGTTGTCTATCATCCGTCACAGCCTGAGACAAGAGGGCAATACCAGGTCATGTGCACTCCATCACTCACAGAACTGGGAGTTAACATAACAGTACTGTTAACGTCCATATAGGACAGACAAAATTAATGCACACTCCCTAGTACAGAACATTCTGCGGCGTCCAGGAAGTCAGCAGTTATTATAATAACCATGAAATCATAATAACCTCATGTTATATTTCTCCGGGGATTTAGCCGAGCCCTCAATGGCCGGTAAAATGCTCACGTCTTTTTCTACAGTGGTACTCGATGATTTTAAGGCCAGACTGCAGCCAAAACCATCCTCCGCATTTCAACTTGACCACTGATGGACGAAGCTCTTTATTGACGCTCCAAGTCTAAGTTTCGGCTATCGCCCTTGCACTCACTCACATACACACACGCACACACACACAGAAAGAGAGAAAAAGAGAGCGAGAGAGAGAGAGAGAGAAAAGAGCGAGAGAGAGAGAGAGAGAGAGAAAGAGAGCGAGAGAGAGAGAGAGAGAAAGAGAGAGAGATGGAGAGAGAGAGAAAAAAAGAGAGCGAGAGAGAGAGAGAGAGAGAGAGAGAGAGAGGGAGAGAACTCCGTTCCAGAAAAAACAAAAGTATGGTTACTCCAATGATTCACTACTTTCTTTGCTTTTTATTCAAAACCAGGACTTGATTTGAGACACCAGTTTTGATAGGCTACGTTTGTTAAGTCTAAATATTACTTAACAGATGGCTGACTATACTTTAACGCAAAATTATCAAACATATCTAAAACATATCACTGCTAATCACACGCTTTTTATCGTTATTTCGTTTTCTCTCTCGCCTGAATTTCGTGATTTTATTGTCCGCCAACTCACTTTGATTTCTTTGGTTCCTGTCGCTTCTTGTCCTAATTTCACCCCCATTTTATTTCTGAGTCATTATTTATTCCTCGCAAAATGGGTCAAATAACTCTTTATAACACGGACCCTTTCATTTTGCCACCTTGATAACGTTATGATCTTGTCCCACGCGATTCAGTTACACAATAGTCTTCGTTTTTTTAGCCTTACTTCTGTTTAAATAGTGCACAGTGATTGGCAACATGCAAAATTCAGGGCGGTCCAAAATTAGTTGGCAACAAATTTGATTTGGTTGTTTTATTGTATGGTTATGTCAATTATCGTAAGTCGTCATTTGGCGAACGCTGAGAAAATTATTTGGTGAATAACAAATTGGGCACTGATCGGGTGTAAATTAATGTCAGGTTTTGTTTTTGTCATCGGGTTGAAGCGTTGAATAATACATTATGCAGAACGTGTCACACTCGTTTCTCTAGTCTATTTTCAGTTGCATTTTTGCTCTTCTGCAAAGTTCACACAAAAAGCAATGAAAACAAAAATAACTTGTTGGTAGCTGAGTTCTACGCGACCGTAATTCTAAAGACTATTGTTATAAGCACGTACGCACCGCAAGCGTTTTGCTCTAGGGAAGCGTACGTATATGTACCTATCCCTAAGCCCGTCCTTATCCTCAATCCTAAATCTTATCGAATCCCTAATCATGCCCCAACCCCTCCCCACCCTTTGAACCAACATACAGGAGGAAAACAAAAAGGAAATATGAAAGAAACATTAATTAAGGCTGTTGTTAGGAGTATTTCGGGAAGAGCTCTCTAGTTCTGAAGTCACAAAAAGCTATGAAATACCTACACCAAGCTAAAAAAACATAGGGGACGTACGTACTTGTAACAACGTGGAATTCTCTAATGTCCGTATTCAGTACGTCTTGTTTCATTTAAGAAAATTAGTTGGCTTGGGGACTTCAAAGATTTTTTTTTAAATTCGATCACCAGTGCGTAAACTGAAGCTCGGGATGAAATTTCCCGCTGAACTTTTTAATCCTACTCGAAGAAAAGAATGGTGTTAATGGGACGTAAACTAATTACAAAGCCAAATAGAGAAAATACTGGAGTTGTGTTCACTGTTCAGCTATAGATTTCTATATACTATATCCTCTAATACCAGCCCATAGAAAATGCCTCTTTATCTTCGTCCTCAAGTCTAGGAACACTTTCTCCTGTTCAACTCAGCTGTGGTTCAAAATCAACGAAAGGATTAAAAATATAGCCAGTTTCAAGACCTTTTGAATATGCCCAAGTGCCTCTTTACGTCTGTCTATGCATGATATGATATTTTGTAGAATTAACGGCTGTTAATTAGTTAAAAAGTCTATCATGATTACACTGGAGGCCTCACTTGCTTTATAATATGATGATTAGACGTAGAACGAACGTTCAAATAACACTTAAACGACAAACTTACGTAACTATACGGAATCTAATATGAAATCTTTCTATTGGTGAATCTCCAAAAATAAACTGAGACTCTTGAGACTGGGAGAGATTATAGATCGTTAGAAGAAAAGAACCACCGTCAAACAAAGACAATGTTTCTGCCCTTGGCATCCTTGATCTATATGGAGACCAGGCCATATCCAGGTCTTCAATCTTTGAGTGTCTATAAACAGCTTCCAGACTTAGTATCCTTCACAGTTTCTTGACTGATACCAGGCGTAAAAGGCCAAGTGAGAATTAAACACATTACATCAAAAGACTTAATTTGTCAGCAATACACATACATGTTTCATGATCTGCCACCCGCAAAGACCAGAACCCTCGTATTCTGGATCTTCTATCATTTTTGGTGTACGGTTGTTCCCTTTCTGCGAACTGGGTTAATTATTTTCTCTGATGGCAAATATTCATTGTGAAGTGTTTCCTCCTTTTTCATTGTTACATTTGCATAATTCTCCCAGCCCCGGGGATTCGCGGACTATCATTGGTCCTAAAGTTACCAACTGTCTACATGGCAAAGTTTCGCAAGGACATTATTCGTGGGAGAATGATGTGGCACGTTAAGATTGAAGTATTCTTGGGAACATTTTTCTTGTTTCCAGTTTTTAGTTAGATAGGTATTTTGGAGATAGTGTGTTGAAAATTATAAATTAATAGCCCCGTGTATAACATTACAGTAATGATGATTTTGACACTTCGAAATTTGCAGTTCACGCCTATTTCGTCAACGGTCTCACCAAATCCCAGAAAATATCAGTTTGCAGCGTGAGGTCGATTACGCCACCCACACGAAGAACTCGCATGATTTTTCCAAATTCATCATGTCTGCGCGATTTGCTGGCAGAGCCACAGGACATTCGCGACATGCTGAAAGAAAAATGTAACTTTACCCAGAAGTATAGGAAAGTGTTATTTGTTGAGTTGTATTTTGTTACTTTCTTGTTCGATGTGATAATAAAAAAATGCACAAGTGTTTATGACAAGTTTGCAAGTGTAGCAAAAAATACAATTATAACTCAAAGTATGGAAATACTCCACACGAATGTTTGTTTTGTTTCTAATTGTTGTTCTTCGTTCAAATAAAGTTGCCCAAGATTGAGACACAGAAGATTTTGCATAAGCCACCATTTTTTTGCGTCTTGTGGACAGGGTTCTAGAATATCATGAAAAAACTGAAAATGTGTTTATTCTCTTTTCTCCTGTACTGTAGCCTGAAGCCAAGGTAACATTGCTCTCAACGGAGGGTAACATTGCTCTCAAATTGTTTTCACAAAACAAGAACATTCATGTTGTTATATTATACAAAACAACCACAATCCTGTGTTTATTTACAAAAAAAAACAACAACATTTATGTGGTCATTTAAGAAAGAAGAACTAAGTGTACCTTCCTATTTTGACTCATTGATAAAACGGAAATAAATTTGAAGTCATACTCTCGCGCTGGGGACACCGCACGCTGCAGAAATGAAATCTCTAACCAGAACATCACCCTCGCATTTCTTACTGATCTATTTTCTTTTTCCTTTGTAAACAGTTTTATGTTGCACATTTTGTCTTCCCAATACCTTTGTGCACTAGATCTAGGACAATGCTTTCTTTCTAGGTGATCTCCTACTGTTACACATTACAGTAATTTCCAGTCTATTACTCAAACTGTGAAGAGACGCCCGTGAGTTTGATGCCCTTACGTTAAAATAGCGCTACCACATCTTCTAAAGAGACTGATTTGACATCCATAAAATGGAGTCTCAGCTGGAGACGTCGCGCTACGCCTCCTCAACGGAGAACGGTAAAAAATATATCAATGCTGTTTTTTTTTCTTTCTGTCTGAAAAGTTTAATTCCTACCCGCTTTCTTTTCGTAACTTCTGAGCACTTTGAAGCCCTCAGAACATAAAACTGGTACTTTTCCGTTTAACCGTAGGGTGCACTAACCGATATGTCGACCAGTATTTGGTAACACCACGACATAATAAGAAACACTGATTGGCTAGCGCGCGGGGTCTCATTGAAACTACATCCAAATAGCCGACTGACCAAAATCGACTGGTGCTCGCTAAATTTTGCTGCCTTTGAGCTCTTTAAATAGCAAACAGAGACCTTTATTTCATAGTATCAGACCGTAAAGTTTACTTGTCTAATTTTCTATCCAGGAACATATTTTTTTGTAGTTTTGACAAATTTTTAGTTTTAAAAATCATCATCCCACTTTTTTGTTCTGATGCCATGTTACGAAAAGACGAGTGGCTGTAGGGTTGTGGGTTAGAATATGCGGCTAGTACAGAAAGAGTTAGCACAACAAGATAATCTCATCAGGTAATAAAATTGCAAAGCAACGGGACAATATTCCTACGGGACATTAACCCCAAAGGCCAAACACGACCCTGACCTTGTTCTACTGGTTATTGAATCTCAGGGAGGGTTATTGATGCAAATAGACATTGGCGTGCGTTGACTACAATGTACTCCATTCATGAACGGGCCAATTATTCAAGTGTTAGTTATTTGTACTGCTAACTCACATTATTCTTTGTGATTAACAATTTTTATGATATTTATAAAAGTCTGCATGGTTCCTATTCATGACAGTATCGTTCAAATCTTTATTTACATTCAACGTTTCAGAATCGATGTTTTTGTTTTGTTGATTTTATTTCCTTTGTTCCCCCGTATCAATGGTGGATAACTTGCCGTCTACATCATACATTTTTTATGTTTATACTGAAACGGAAATCTCGGACCCACTTATGACTAAACTCACAGACCAAACAAAGACTTTGACAATGCTGAACCTCACTAATAGATAATAAATACCTTCCTTCCCCTGGCGAAATCCGTGTTTTTGTGGTTGCATTTGAATCCGATTCACTGGAAACATAGGAAAAATATCTACTTTATTGCACTTCTGGTTAAAGGAGATTCTTTCATTTTCGAACGTTACGCAGGATGCGTGTACTAAGTGCTGTCTCTCTTACCTCTCTTGTTTTCTTCTCTTTATGGAGAACTTTTGAAATGAAAATAATTAAATGTCAATAATGCATGAAATCGTGAAAGTATCCAGTAATGTCGTTGTGCATCAGAGCGGATATTATACTGAATACTGAACAGTTTTGTACATCGCGTTTCAATGTAAAACATTAATTTGAGTTTTTGCCATCTAATTTGGTCTGCTGTGCTCCAGAAAAGTTACTGTTTTCTCTGAAACGGCGCCCCCAATGAGCTCTGACCTGTATTTGGACACCGAGGATACCACGCCATCGCTAATCCTGGTAATTAGGTCATGTTCATTAAAGAACATTGAGTAGTGATAGTAGAGAGTGGGGTGGTTTTCAGTGTGCCTAATTACATTTTGTTGAGGCCAGTGATCTCCAAGCCGTCTTTTCGGCTCATGGAAAGTGTCTACGTAGCCAGGAAATAGTGTCCAAGGCAGCGTTTCTCAAAAAGTGGGTCACGATACTCTCGGCAGTGGGTCACAGACATCCAGTTTTTGTTGTTTTTTTTTTTTCCTCTGATTTTAATTTATATAATGTATTTCGTTTTGCTTTGTAATTTCAAAAACAATTATTATCAGAGTCACAAATTTGTTGAGCATATTATTTACTTTAGTATTGAACATTGTTGGTCTTTAACTACTCATGGCAATCAATAATTTTAGTCAGGGGCTATAAGTCTTTGCTAATAATAGTCTATGACAGTGCGGTTGCCTTAGCGCCAAAAAACCAAAATAACACTGGATAACACTGGTCTAAGTCGGTATTAAAGAAAGAGGTCAATTGTATTACTTTGGTACGGTTTAGCTATTAGCTAGAGAAGCTAGAAATTACACCAATCTGACCTTTTCCACACCGACAGCCTTAATTAAAGCAGAAAGGTCAAGAATAAAAATGTCATTCTACACACAAAGAACTTGGACTGCCGTTATGAATGGTCGGGGGCTTAAAAAGTGCTTGGGAAATCTTTCACCAGACAAGATTTTCTTTTTGTTTTTAATCTCTGTAATAACCCGACATTACCTTTTATGACCGAAAAGAACACACTGTGAGAAGGAAAAGAACCCAAACCATTTAACAAGTTATTTCGGTCAACTTATGAGGCATATTATCAGCTTAAGAGGCTTACAGGTTCAATGCTAATACGAATACTTTCTGGATGACAGAGAATAATGTGAATAATAAATAATATATTATTGTCTACCTAAGCCTAATCTGTTTTCACCATCTGCTATTCCAGTAGTTACATTTTCTTTAAAAGACGACCAAAAAATAATTCAATTCCGCTGAGCATCAAAGTTGAGTTGACACTAACTTTTCATATTTTATTTTATTTCATCGTTGATTTTTTAAAATAATTTATTTGATTTTATCTTCTTGCATTGCATTATATTTTAATTTATATCACATTACATGTATTTTCATTTTTCTTTTTTCGTTTCTTGTTGGACCAAAGGTTGGACCATTTTTGGTAATTGTAATTTTCAAAATTTAGCCATGGATTTTCGGAACCCAACTGCCTTCATCTTTTGAAATGTGGCAATTTAAAGATAATTTCGTGGAACATTTTAAATTTGATTCCACGGTCGTTTCCTCTCGTCCTAACTGTTATGTTGGTCCCTTTCAGCAAAACGTATTATTTGAAACTTTTTATATCTAAACATTTTTTAAAATTAATTTTGAAACTTTGCTGTCGTTTTTTTCGGTGTCAGGTCACGATTGATTACTTTACCGACGGCAATGGAAGAAAGTGGTATCATCTCCTTCCGGAACATTATCCAGCCATCTTCCATCAAAGCCACAGATCGCTTCACGATTCCTCCTCAGCTTCCACCGAATGCCATAAAATCCTTTCTCTGGCACTGACGGCCATTGTCAGTCATGCCTTGCGCAACTCAAGCCTTTGTCGCCCTTGGCCATTAAAGTCGTGTTTCAGATTTTTTCGAGATCATTCTGTTATGGAGAGGGAAGGGGACAATTGGCCTGAGCTCTTCATTGTGATGTAAATCTCATAAAGAATGAAGACGGGGAGAGAGAGGACTTCTGCGTCTCACGCCAAATGTTGACCACTCTATTCAAATGCCACCCTGGAGAAGTTCGGTTTCTGAGTAAGTGTGGCTAGTTCAGCATCCATTCACTTAGGTTCAGCAAACCTCACTACCAGACTCGCTGACTGTAATTTCATTTATTTTAATTCCCTTGTCATCCATTAACATTCATTTGTTATACTCCTATGCGGATGATAACCCCTCAAGATCATTGCTTGTTTATTTCCCCAAATTTATTACTCCCATTAATAATAGTTTCATACTGTTTTATCTCATCATTCTATACAGTTATTCCGTCAAACTCCAAGATATCGCCACAACCAATAGCACCCCCGTCATCGTCTTTCATTCTCAAACACAATTCAATTATGGATAATTCCCATTAGAATATTCTTGCTCGGAGATTACACCGAGTCCCCTATAATTTCAGTGTTTCAATACCCATATAAAAATGTCTGTTTAATCGGTTAAATCACTTCCTGATTCTTTTGTCTGCAATTTTGGTTTTCTTAAACTATGGCTTCATAACTTGTGTATCCTTATTTAACCTCAAAATGTCAAGTTAATCTCTAATATTTCAAATTTTGTTTCTTACAAATAAAGTTACGTATTTTATAATTTTTGAACACAAACAACAACAACAACAAAAAAACGCAGCCATCTAGTATGCTTATTATGCACTTAGTCCCAGGTGCAGGCATTACACTTGGGGAACTTTACCTTTTGGAGAGCAAATAAAGTATGAAGAAAACACAGCAACACAATAACATTTCATCTGAGAGAAGTGAGTTTTCCTTTCCCGAGGAATCACTGAAGGATTATCGACAATCCTTCAGAATTTCCGAAGTAATTCACTGAATACTTTAACTCTGGGGTAGTCGTTTGCAATCTCTGAATTACGCCAAAATTGCATCGATTTGGACAATTTGCTGACAAAAGCAAAACAATGGCAGTGCGCCAGCAACTGGAAATTATTTGGATTGGCAGATACAAGGAGAACGGAATTACTCACAAGAGAGAGAGAGAGACAGAGAGAAAGGGGGGAGGGGATATAGACAGGGACAAAAAGACAGAGACAGAGACAAAGACAAAGAGGGGTTAAAAATGGATAAAGCGAAAGACAAGGAGGAGTAAAACTTGGAAAAGCGGGTTGAAAAGAGCAAAATCAAAAAAAAAAAAAAGTTCCGACTTTGTAGAAAGTGCGACATCGCAGAGCAAAATTGGAAATAGATACAACCCGCGGGGTAAATCTCATTTTACTGAAGAATGCGAATTCGGCAAGACTACGATTAAATCTTACAGCGTCCAGGCCCGCCAGTTGTCCCCCCCCCACCTCCCCACCCCCTTCCCCCGGCTACTATCAGTTCAACATCTGAGCTCTGACCTGGGAGTACAGTCGGTCTCATTCTCGTGTTTGGACTGGTAAAACCTGGCTAACCTAGTTAAGATATTCCTCACCCAGTTTTTCCAGAAAGGCTCAAATGTTTTCGGCAGTGTACATGTCTGTATCAGGCGTCCCTGCATTAATTTTGTCCTAATAAATTTAACATTCTCAGTAAACACGTTTACCTTAAGATTGGACAGAAAATCCAATAAAAACCTGCGAGATGATTATTGATAAACTTCGTTTGAATGTACCCAGTGGGGTCTAGTTGCAACGCGGAATGGGGAGTTTGATAACTCAGCCACTGGATTTTCAGACAAACTTCTTCTATTAGCGAGTTTTATCTGATATGGTATTATTCTATCTACCAATCACGCCAGGAGTTAAGCCAATAGCGACACCGCCTCTTAGCAGTTGCCAAGGAGACGGACACCTGAAATGTTCTTTGTCATGAAAAAAGGGAAATGTCCACTTTTTCTGTCAGAAAATCTTTGGTGGTACATGGGAAAGAAACAGTGCGTTTTCTCGTTTAAAAACACGTGTACAATTGAGATTCCTCTCTGACAATTATTTAGCTGATTAAATTACCATGCGAGGCCTATGTCTTGGCGAGGTAAAATGATGTAGTGTTGATAATGTAAACTTGACATATTGACAAGTGTAAGTTTCATTTATTGGCGGTGTAAATTCATATGTTGGCAAAGTAAATTAAATGCACCCGCTTGGTCGGCTTGGTGTGTCCACAGTTTTGTATCATTGTATGAACTGTTGACCTTGACTGAAAGTTTAAAGGGATTGGTCATGAATGGTTCGACCTTCACCACTGAAATATCGTGACTGTGAAGCCACATCAGTATTTCGCTCATGTTGTGATTTATATTTCCAGATTTGATTAATAAGACAGACAGGGCTGACACTGTAGCGCAAGGTGATTCCTCAGTGTCAAAAGTGCATTAAATTACTGGTCTAATATTATGAGATTTCAAGTCTGCATGCTCTGGAAATCGAAATATTTCCATCCACATGATTCAATGCATGTCATAGGATTTCATACCCAGACTGGCTGCCAGTCGAGAAAAGAATAATGTACAAATTGTCATCCATTTGTCACAAATGTATCAATAATACTGCTCCATCGTACCTAGTTGATTTAACTGATTACTATGTTCCATCTCGTCAACTAAGATCATCATCTGACACTACAAAATTGAAAGTACCTAAAATGAATCTGTCCACTGTAGGAGAAAAGTCCTTTTCATTTCTTGGCCCTACCATCTGGAACACTCTTCCAAAGACAACCAGGGAAATTAATGACATTGGTTCTTTCAAACGCCATCTGAAGACCCATTTCTTTCAGACAAACTAGGCTAGGTGTTTTTCGGCAGCAACAATAGTAAATATTTTTGAATTTCTTTTCTGTATGCGTGTGTGTGTGTGTGTGTAAGAGTTTGTTAAAGCGCCCAGAGCTTGTCATCGACGGGGTTGGGCGCTATATAAATGCAATATATTATTATTATTATTATTATTATTATTATTATGAAGGAATCTAGCACCCCTTTCGTCCCGTTTATCTTTTTAAAAAAAATTAACCCTTATCCTCTATTGTTCAGTTATTCCTGTTTCCACTCGTACCATCATAAATCAAGTCACGACGGGGAAATTTTAAAATAATTTTTTTAACATTATTATTCGAAGTTCACATTGAAAAGAACATTTAATGATAGGATATAATAGTTCAATTTCATTTATTCATGAACAAGTAAAGACTTTCCAAATTTAACCCCTGAGCAGGCGAGATTTACTGACCTGTAGTGTCAGAGTGATCGACCGTCAGGAATTTTAAAGCGCTGAGGCAAACAGACAGACAGACAGCAAAACAGTCGGATGGGCAGGCAGACAGACAGTCAAACAAAAAGACCAACAGACAGAACGCCAGGTTAGCAGACAGACAGACAGACAAAAAGGTAGATAGATAGATAGATAGATAGATAGATAGATAGATAGATAGATAGATAGATAGATAGATAGATAGATAGATAGATAGATAGATAGACAGACAGACAGATAGATAGACAGGTAGATTGATAGACAGATAGATAGATAGATAGATAGATAGATAGATAGATAGATAGATAGATAGATAGATAGATAGATAGATAGATAGATAGATAGATAGATAGATAGACAGATAGATAGATAGACAGACTGGATATTTGAACTGTTCAAAACCTCACAATTACAACTGACGGGGAGAAAAAAAAAATGACAGAGCAACAAATAATAAAGGGAAGTAACAACAAATATTTTTACAAAATGGGCAAGGATTGTCTAGGGATTTGATTCTATCAAAGCCGTATATCAGATTTCATTGGCTGAGACAGCCCCAGTTGGGAAACGCTTTGTCCAGATCTGATTGTGGGATTCCAGGGGGTTTCTGAATGGCTGGAGATGCATGGATGTGTTGTTTTTTTAGTGTAGGGGTAAACTAATTCGGCCAATAAAGGGTGAGTCTGAGTTTGGGTTTAACTGCACGTCACCGCGATAACGGCCACTTTGCGTCTCTCACGGCCTTGCAAAAGCTGAAGGGTTCTCAAGCCATACCTGATAGGATGTCACCTGAGTAGCCATAGCTATGGACATTAAGGAAGGAGTACCATACGGGGCACAACACTTCATTCTGGCACTTAGGTTGTTTTGTGTGCTAATTGCCAACTTGTTATTAATTATAAAAACATCCATCTAGAGGACTAAAAGCTGGTTCCCACGATGAATGTTTTTTCTGTGCGTGTTTTGGTCGTGCTTTTTTCGAAAAATATTTTACATAAGAAAAAACACGCATATATGGGAATAATTACAATAAAAATAGAAAGAGCGTGTTTTAGAAAATACATGCGTGTTTATGGGATGAAAACAAGTGCAGAGAAGCCCCGAAAACGCGCTTCATGGGAATACGCCTTAAGTCGCTTGGGGGCGCGGCACAGTCGCCCCAAAAATGTCCTCTATCTATACTTGCTGTGTGCCTCAACTAGAACTCCTCCCAATAATAACATACTATTATAACGAGTCTAATGGAACACTTTTGTCTGTGAATTCCACAACTAAGCCATCTTCACACATGATATTTGAACTACCACCAATCCAGTGGCGATTGACAAAATATAAAAAATATATAAAAATCTGTGACGTCGCAGTAAGGGTTGGAGCAAAGGCAACCTGTGGCAAAAAAGAAAAACCAATGTAGCTAAATAAAAGCCTAGCGTAAGAAATTATATGGAAGCGATTACAATTTTTTAAAAAGGCACTCCCCCCCCCCCCCCCCCCAAAAAAAAACAAAAACCCGTAAATCTTTAACTCTCGCCGACCAAAACCCTAATACTACAGGCAAGAAATCGATCAGTGGTATGTATCGTTACTTTTAGTCACAAAAGGGCATTAAACTTCACGAATGGCACTTTCTATTTAGTAGTCTTTGATGACGCACACTTGTGTAGCCTCCAATATGCACAGCACTGCCAACCTTATATCTTTCATCAGAACCTACCATGCCGAGAAATACATTACTTCAATTTCGCTTTCAGTCCAGGGTATTGTGTGTGTGTGTGTGGTTGGGACAGTGTGGGGTAGAGGGTGGTGCTGCTAGAAGCAAAACTTGTTTAAAGTTGAAAGCTATCCCAGGTTTTTAAGTAAGGAAAAATAACAACATATATTATTATATTCCTGGTCAATCTGAATACGGGTACTGCTTGTACATAAAGGTATAAACAATAATAATACCAATAACAATAATAATAATAATAATAACAGATCTAATAATAATAAAATGGTGGCTCTATATAGGGGAAAGGGGAAGGGGGGGGGGAGCTCGATTTGCAATGGAATGTACTGGTCATAATAATTCAGAAAATACTGGACACTGTAAAAGCCAAAACAAAACAATTGCCTCGTGACTACCGAAAACTTGCTAGATAGGAGACTTCAAATTCGTGACATAAAAATGAATTTCTTGTAAAAATGCCGATTTTTCTGACTCAGAATGATTTATTGCTCAATTTACCCTCTTTGTTCAGACCAGGGGATAAATGAAAATTTATGGCATCTAGCAGTTAATGTGGAGAAACGTTACTTACTCTTAGCCAACAAACAGCAAACGTCACACTATAGTATTTCCTCTGTTGTTTCCCACAGTCGATTGTCATCAGATTTCACTGATTTACACAAGTCATGAGAACGACGTGTAGTAAAATAAATGGCACAAAAAGCGACATAGATATTAGTAAAAGAGTCCTACTTAGCTTGAGCCTCCGCGGATGAAGACAAAGTGGGCGCAGGACAGTCTCATCTTATTTAATCACCAAAACAGTTGCGTATGTCAAATCTTGCTCAGCATTAAGGAATGGAATTACAATAGTATAAAAAGAGACGGCGAATCTTTCAGAATAAGATTTTTATGAAACATTTAAAACAGAACAAAAAAGATATAATTATAGATGTGTGTGCGCCTGAAGAAAGGTCCCAGTTGTCGGTACCGCTATTTTTGAGCTAGGGGGTGAAAAGGTAGAAAAAGTCGTGCCCAGTCGAGAATGTACTTCTAGCAGAAAACACAAGTTTAAGCATTTCTAAATAGGATATGAAAAGGATTTTGGAATATTTTATGTATAAATATTATTTTATTAATTATTTGTACAACATGTGACTCTTCAAGAAGTAATATTGAAGTGATTGTTGCTAGGGGACCGTGGACTAATTACAAAGCCGTTATAGAGATAATACTGAGCAGTGTTCACTGCTCATCTATAGTTTACCGTGTAACATGCCACGGTCCCCTAAAAACCTCCGATTCGGAAGTTTTTTGGATCTTGTTAGGAGAGCACAGTATTTTACATAGAAAGCTAGAGCTGAGCAGTGAACACAACTCAGTAGTTTCCCTATTTGCCTTTATAATAAAACTACGCTCCCCCAACAATATCCAAAAAGTCTGTCATGGGAGAGAGCTGTTAAAGCGGTTTTTCTCAAAAGTTTGTTTTTGCCCCCTGTCTTACAAAATGTGCCATATCTTCAAAACTACTTAAGATATTGTTAAAATTTTAAAAGCAGCGTGTTCAGCATTGAATTTTCTAGAAGAATATGCCCTTATCTCAAAATCCAAAATTTGCGACAACTGGTACCTTTCTCCAGGCACACACACATTATATATTGCACAACGAATTTCATGAACTGATTAAATAATTTCCCTGCATGTAATCTTCATGTACCTCATGTACGAGGTTTATCGCTGTCTTTACTTTCCGTGCAATGTTTGCGGTGATTCGTAAATTCATTAAACATTGCAGATCAATAAATCTAAAACAAAAAGTATCATTTTTCTACTTTCATTGTCTAGTAGCTCCGAGGTTTGAGGACCAGTGACAATCATTTTTTTAAGAGTCACTAAGGCCCAGCTTACATAGGGAGAAACGCGAAACCCCGAAACGCGAAACACCTCACACCACACGTCACCTCATCACATGGGCCTAGTCATGCTCTCACATAGGCCAGTTGACAAAATGGACTCCTCAGATGAAGACACATTGGTTTGCATTAGTGTTATTGAGAAAGATAAGAAAAAGGAGAAAACGCAGCATTTGGTGCCGTGAGCATTTTATGTTAAGGAGTACAAGAGGAGAATTTCAAATAACATTCTGGTCATTGATGGAGCGTAAGGACGAGACATTGTTCTTTAATTACTTAAGAATGTCATACCAAACCTATAACGAACTCAAGTCACTGATGCTGCCACGTTTACAACCTGTAGGTTGTAACTGGCGGGAACCAATATCAGCCGAAGAAAAACTAGTCTTGGCTCTCAGGTGAGTAAAAAAAAATTGCTAAAATAAACTTATCATCATCATCAACAACAACAACAACAACAACAACAACAACAATTGCAACAACAGGAAGAAGAAGAAGAAGAAGAACAGCAACAACACAGTAGCAGAATAATGCGCTTTCACTGCAGTTGCACAGGAAACTACAAGAAACGCCACACGAAAAGTGAACATGTTCACTTTGCCTCCTCACGTCAGCACACGCGTTTCGCGTTTCTGGCGTGTCGTTACCTCCTAAGTGCACATTGCCGTTTAAATCATTGGTACCACTTTTGTTCTCACGCATGAGGCGTTTCCTGTTTCGCGTTTCTCGTTTCGCGTGTCGTCCAATGTGAACCGGGCCTAACTGATTTAGTGGCAGTACAATAATGTCGTGAGTAGAATCGTGTTGTTTCTGGTTTCCCGCACATCTGACTGGTCGTGAAATCTTTTTGTAATTTAAATTTGAAAACATCTTAGGTTTCAAGTGAAGATCAATTCTTCTTGATTTGATTTCAAGTCATAAAAACTATGTCATCATCGAACTAATGTATTTCAAAAATAAAAAATAAATAAAAAGTCGTAGGAAAATTCTCTTTTTTTTTAAAATATAGGATTAAATGTCTGTGCATTATGATCTTCTGATGAGTGCAAAAGGTATAAGCAACAATAAAAGCTCGCAGTTAAATAAATCCCCTTTTTTATATATTGCATAAAAAAGGTGACGGATGAAAATACAGATACATGAAACAAAACTTACTGAAAGCCAAAATAAAAAAATAGGACGATAATGAGAAATATAAAGAAACACAATATGTCATTAACGCCATACAAAAACATAAACCAAACAAAACAGGAACCTCATGAGTTAAATGAGATGATTATCGTGGGAAAAATGGGACGTCTATTTCCTTTGACATATCGAATATGAACCTCTGAAAAGTCTTAAAGAATATACAGTTACATTCAGTTCTGACAGAATATTCATGATGAAAATATTTGTTGCTTCCCAGATTTTTTTTTTTTTTTTAAAGATGAATTTAGTCAGTTTAGTTCATATGAAATTAAGCGTTGTGTAAAAGAAATAATATCAAGTTTGCTGGAACAGAAAAAAATTCTTCGTTCCTGACCTAGTTTGTTCGAGTGCCAAATTTAACTACAAAAGAAAAAGAAATGTTTTTGGCCTTGTTTTTGCTTTTTCCCCCCTCCTGGCATAATTTCCATATTCGATTAATTTTTATTTCATTTTATTTTATTCTATTTCATTTTCCTCGCCTCGCCACTTTTCATCTTGTTGGTTTTTTTTCGCGCCTCGCTTACATTTCCCTTAGTGTGAAACATTTTCTAGAGTACATCCCTGCATAGAGGCCAAATTTGATTGTTTTCTTCGCTTAAGGCCAAGGTAAACAATTAACGTGGATGACACAGCTTTTATTTTTAATTGGATAATTTTGTTTGCCGTTGTTGTAGGACTGCCCATTAGAGATTGTTAATTTGATGTTCCTACCGGCGTGTTCGTGTTTGTATTGATCCTACACATGTTACAAGCAGTGACGTTGACACATATTAGTAGGGATGGTGTTGGGGTAAGGAATGGGCGAGGGGTATTGATGCGTGCTATGTTTGGCATGTGGTTGGGTACTTTTAAGATTTTTATTAAACGGTAGCAGTGGAGTAAGAGTGACAGGCTAGGGATATATAGACAGAATTTCATCTATCTATCGATCCACTCATTCCTCTATCCAGCCATTCTTCCGTCCATCCGAGTTTCAGTCAGACCTCGTGCACCAGACAACTGTCGGATCTCATCCAAACTCTATCGTGACGTCACCATCCAACCCGGCGGGAGGTCAAAATCGGCCAGTCCTGGCCAGACCTAAGAGAGTCGTTTATATGCCACAACATAAAGAACAACATTAACCAAAATAACAACAACAATAAAAGTGCTAACTACCGAAACTGCACCAAAGATCTCAATACGGGTTACCCATGCACTACCTTTCACCCACTCTAAACTACTGACAAGTATTGCTGTTTCAAGTGCTGAAGACAAGGCCATGCAATTTAGATCAACCAAAATATCTACACCATAATGAAGCTAAAGCTACAAAAGGTAGAGAACCACTGTAGGTGGGATGTATTGCTTACGGGAAATTCTGGAATGTGTTACCAGTGAATACAGGTATGGGAAGGTGAAAGGCAGGTAACATGCGCTCTGTGATGTTAGACAAATAAGCCTTTCAGGTGGGACTGGCATTGTGAGACTGACAAACAGACAGACAGGTACTTAATCATGTGATTCTTACAGAACAGGGCAAGTATGATCTGTAGTTTTAGATTTACCTATTTCTTGGGCAGGGAGGGGGGGCGAAGGATGAGCAGTAGAGGTAAAGAGGGAAAGGTCATGACATGGTCAAGATTACGAAGCGTAAGGACCTGCAGAACACATGTTTGTCTGTGTGTACAACTGGACCGAAAACATCGAAGATTACACGTGGTTTCAAAACACATGCAGCAACAGCAAACAAACTTGAAAACTTAGTGGGAATATACGACTGCTGGACAACCAGTGTGTGTGTGGGGGGGGGGGAGGGGGGAGTATCCAGTATCCAGTGTGGCTGCCAACTCCAAGTTTGAAACCAAAAACAATGTATTTTATAGGCTATATTATGTATATATAAAAATGTCACTGTCCCACCTATAAAGCATCCAAGAAAACATTGTCCAACCGCACAGTTCAGAAATACATAAATGCCAGAAATCAGTTACTGAAACATCTAGTGATTGTGGTAGAAGAAATATAAAATTGAATTAGATATTGACAAAATAGCACACAAAGGGAATCGAACCCCAGAACACCGCAATTAATGGCTATCGCTCTACCAGGTGAGGTCTTGGACAAGGAGCAAAGAGGATCGTTGTATATTTATATTGTCGGACAGAAACTTGTTATTCACGGGTCAGGACCGACTACAAGCACACCTCTTGAATAGAATGACGGTTTTTGTAAAAAACAGTTTCTCTGATCATTACGATGACACTCGGTACAGATCAAGGGTCTTCCATGCAGAAAACGTACAATTATGGACAGACACATTGTGGTACTTGTAAAAAAGCCCCAGTCTGATCCTTTGATACTAGCGAGCTGAAAACACAGACGTGTCTTTCATGTCACAAATCAGGTGTTCAAGTAGGAAAGGAAGGTGGACGGTCAAAGGATGTTATTGGGCATAACAAAGGAAGAAAGCCAAAGAAAATGGTATCATCTCACAAGAAAGAAGTATATAAAATTAAAAAAAAAAAACGCTTCGGTAACCGGCCCTTGTTATGATGTATAGACGGAAAGTAGCCTTGATAAAAAGATGTCAACATTGGTCTCTGGCTAATGCAACACATTTGCAGAAAACGCAGTGCACAGGTAAAAACAAATAGTTGCAAGGAGTGCATTTCTATTTCACTAGTATTAACCTTTCCGCTGATTGAGAACGTTTTTGTATTTGAAATTATTTCTCTCTTCCAAATGAACCAGCACATTTTACAAGAATGAATGAAATACGGAACATTTGCTTTTGAATAAAGAAAAAAAAAAATTTATTGTTGGCATTTCACCAAATTCGCCAATTGTTGTCAATTTTAATTGGAAAGCGTGAGAGACAAAAGCACATTGAATGTTTAACTGAAACTCGACGAGTTTCAACATTCACGTACGCAGTTTAATTTTGTTGACCTGTACGTCAGGCACCCCAGGTCTTGTCACTCAGACTTTGTCATTGACATCTCATTAACACCTTTTGTTTCCTCAGCAGGTAATTCAGCTGATGTGACGTGCACAGCATGAGCGGATGAATACAATAGACCTACTTTTAAACCCGAAGACTGTGTTCCATGCTCGAGGACTCTAGCACTTGAGACTGGGATCTCGGTGTGTATGACAAAATAAAACACTTTTGAATGTGCAGATAGTAGATCACGTGAGTGTGTATAAATTGTATGTTCGTGCGTGTGTGCGTTCATGTTGCTGTATGCAAGGATGGAGATCCAACACAATGACAATTCCCAAATGTTATCGTTATAGTTCGCTTTGATTGTTATGAAATAACAAAGGAAGTGTCATGTACGTTTTAAATTGCTTTGAGCACCTAACAGAGAACGTTTTCCAAGTTTCAGAAACCGCTACAGTGCTTCTCCTGCTCTATAGAACATCATGATCATTAACCGTATGAGATGATTTCATTCCCTGAGACAGATTAACGAACAACTTACGGTGACACCAGTAACGCCTACAGACTAGCTAACTTAACGAAGTGGGTTCTAGACATATTAGATCAGAACAAGCCAACAATGCCAGTTCGTCGTTAGTTCAACGCCATCCAAGGGCGGATACGGATCAAGGAAAGCTTGATCAGCATATTCATGATTCTCTATTCTATGATGCAGTTCCGGGGATCCTTTCTGTACTGAATCAATATTCTCGTGATGAGGTCCTCCTCAGCCATTACGAAATGTGCCTGATTATAATATGTATTAGTAAGCATTGTATTACGTGCGCTTAACAGGGTGAGTTTACTTGTACGCGTATAAATGTGTAGGACACATGATCGGTTTTAAAGACAAGTCGGGTATTCCAAAAAAAAAAAAAAAAATATAAGAAAAGACAAAAGTTAAAAATTCAAGCCTTTTAATAAATGCCTAGATCTCATTTTGTATTTTCCGACGGATACACAAAGTCATGCAGTGGCGTGCAGAGAGGGAGGTGGGGGGGGGGGGCAAAGGCGGCCACCCCGAGTATCCATTTAAGGTGGTATCCAATCAAAGAGTCAAACTAAAATGAAGTTTTCTGACATTTGAAATTATCGTAATCAACTTCGTTGTACAAGCTGAACTAAATTATTATTATTCAATCTGTTTTTACACATTTAAAATGTCTTCTTTTCTTACATTTCTCACTACCAGGCTCTCTATATATATGAACGTTGGTCTCGGGCATCACCAGAACTGCTGTACACCACTGTGTCACATGCGTGTAACTATGGATTGGAAACGAAATTTCACACAGCGTTAGGACAACGCCCCTTTTGACGTGTGCTGTAGAATCAGGAATTCGAAAAATGTGGCGTAGCCCATTTGTATTTAAAAGCGACCATGTCAAATTAGATATATTTTCACTTTGCATCTGCCTGTTTACTGGCCTCTCATGTCAGATGTTGTACACTTCAAAGTGTACATGCTCCCAAGAAAAGAATGGCAATAATTAGTGAATTACGCTTTCTGTCATTACAATGTGTGACTCTCAAAACCATTTGCATTGTGAGCACTACTGCCAAAGTTTACAATGGTCGTTCATGATAGTGTGAGAGGGTGTTGCATTGGTATGAAGGTGCGTGTTGGCAAACACGCGAATAAGGTATTTTACCCACAGACTAATAAATTAACCAGACTGGAAACACGAGCTTCGGGCTGTGTCGTTTTTAACGGAATTTCCCGAGCGGCGGCCGTTTAACCAACGTGGCCGCCGCTCGGGAAATTCCGATTCCAGTTCTGTCTGCAGTAGAAATTTCTTTTGATTTGTCAAGATTGGTTGTACATGTATTAATTTCTTGGTGCGGAACCAAACTTCCGCGTTCAGTTGGCGCGTCAAAATGGTATCATTCAAAATTGTAGCTATGCTGAAGCGTCGGTGGCTACCGTAAACCTCATGGCCTTTCGCTTTTTTTTTGACGTCACACAATGGGATCAGACAGTCTGGGTATTTTATTAGTCTGTGAGACCTAAACAGTAACAGTTACTATCGTTAGATTTTTTATCTTACTTTCTCTTACTTTTTCTCACCCTATCTCATGTTACGGCAATTATCAAGAACCTATTTCAAATACATTCAGTACTTCATAATTAAAATTTGGGCACACAAAGCCACACTTCGATTTTTAAAATTTTTTTTTATTTAAAAAGATCTGAAAAGTTCTACACATTTGTTGTT
The DNA here is from genome assembly GCA_963931925.1 of Onchidella celtica. NCBI lineage: Eukaryota > Metazoa > Mollusca > Gastropoda > Systellommatophora > Onchidiidae > Onchidella > Onchidella celtica. The sequence continues at coordinate 62,728,045 of OZ007570.1, read as the reverse complement.
TTTTTTTTTAAGACGTCTAGCCTGGCACTTGGCAGCAGCTGATTACCAGTGGTAAAAATTCTCACATCGTACAATAATTTGACAGGACAATGCCTCGGGAAGCCGTAGACTGATCGACACGAACTCAGGTTTTCAAGTAAATTACACTGTGCTATTAAATTCCAACGACTTGTATTGTGCCATGCATGGATGGTAAAACAGCCAGCCCGACATCAGACAAATTAGTGTCCATAATGTTTACAACTGGTATTTGCTAGTGGTGCAGTGCAATTTTGCTGGAATTGCAATGCACTATTTGCTGGCGTTGCAATACAACACTAAGTCCGTGCCATTTCAAAGCTGTGGAGTGACACCAGGACGTTCAACCTGCTGTCGTAAATTTGCATTCACTCTGCGTAACAATACCCGTAACTAAAGTATAGGGAGAGTCCACAGAGCTGTGTTCACGTCATCGCATCCACCAACAGCTACATCGCAGGGTAGCAGGCCATCATCAGGTACAGACAAATAAATGTTTAAAAAAAAAAAAACAGACAAAAAATCTGTGAGATTACAGCAAGGCTTGGAACTCAGTCATGTATGGCAAATTAAACCCCAAAAAAATATTATAAAGTCCCGAGAAAGGAACAATAAACAAATGTCAAAATCCTCTACTCACCGCACTTTTTCTTTATTGTTTCGCAATTTTTGGCTTTGCAACATACAACCTTTTATTTTTATTTTTCATATTTTAATATCACTGGGTCCAATACCATCACAGCCCCAGGTATTTGTACCACACACGTCTTTTTTTTTTTAAGGTCAGTCAGTTCTGATTAGCATTAAACTGGTTGCTAGAATCAATTCAAGTTATTAACCGCCTAATCTGACGACGCGGAAGTGATTTTATACCGTGACTATGCTGGAGCGTTTGAAAAACACGCAGGTAAAATAACGAAAAGAAACACTCATTTCTGTGGTGTGCATGAAATGGAAAACAGTTGTATCTTATGCATGACTTTGTGTCTACATTTTATAAATCAGTTTTATTGCACATTTCTGATGTCGTCAGTCCTGTAAAAAGTGTTTCAGCTCTTTCCGTAATTATTCCAATACTAGCTGAGTTACCCGGCCCTGCCCGGGAAGAATAATTATGTCTGTTCATTTCAGTTTTGGGTGATTATAGTGGATGTGCATAACTTAGCCCGTTCCTTTATGTTTATTTTGTTTGTTGTTCTTTGTTTGTTTTTAGATAAGTCTTACTGCAATCCCTTTGCGCGCTGGCGCCGTATGCGCCTCGTCAGCATTCATGAAATTGCAATAATTTGCGCACGGGTCAGTGTGTTTCATTGCTGGATTTGGTGTAAGAGAAATGAACACTAAATTCATAGTAATATGAGGTCTGCTGTGTCGCCTGTCTTGTTCTTGTTGTCTGCGCTGTCTTACGTACCTGGTCGTGTATCTCCCGATGCTACGTCTTTTAGGAGGCATTCTCGAGCTAGGCCTTTAAGGAGGCATGACGGCATGGTAGTGATCACAACACAATCAAATTTCGACAAAGGAATCGCAAATTATGTAGGCGGAAGTGGGCTATTATTAGAAACATACATCAATATCTTACTGATCGTAAATTTCGAATCAAACGCTCTTGTGAATTTAGTCTTTAATTGTAACAGCATTTACCGATTAACTCAGAAATAACAAATGGTTTTGTTTGTGTATAGCGATAGGAACAATGTTCGTTATCCCATAATTCTTTGTGCCAAATTTCAGGTCGGTGCGTTGTGTAGTTTCCGAGTCCATAGGACTATTAGAGGTTTTGTTCTAGCTTTATTATATAAATGATTCGAACGCGACCAGCAACTCCGGCTGCTCGGGCTATCGCCAAATTGTAGCTATTTTACAGTAGTGTTCATTTCGTACTTCCCAAAGCACCAGGCAGCATATTTACATCCTATAATACACCAACTTTGACATTTCCTCCACAACCTCACATACTAATCTAATGTATCAACAACTTTCGTTTTTGACAGCAGGGCGTTTCCAAATTTTGGTTCCTCACACTGCATAGGGTAGACTGATATTGTGTTATATTTCTCCACAGAGAACTGACGCTGAATGCTGACGTGTGAAATGTTTTCTGCTGTTAATTTTGATGACAAAAATATATTTTTTTAAATCAGTACCATAATACACGCCTAAGGGGTAAGCCAGACCAAGGCGGGCGCATGCCCCATGCTGGTGGCTCCCACCTAATTATTATGCATCACACTAAAACATTACAAACTGCTCAAACCGCCTCAGTATGGGTTGTGAGTAGTGTTTCTGTGTGTGGTGAGCCACCAGTGTGGGGCCAACGCCAACCTTCGTCTGCCTTACCCCTAATGCAGTGATGGCCATAATGCCGATCTAAAACAGACTGTCATTTTTATTTTTGGTGAAGATAATAAGGAGAAATTGATATAAACAGCAACAAGACTAATTAAAGGGCAACGACAAAAAACGTATGACAACAGGTAATATGAAAACTATTTTTCCTCATCAGCTTGACAGAAACCCCATCAGGTACAAACTGAACATTGTTTTGGCATTTGGCGTCTTGTATTTGGAGCAACAAAGTTGACTTGTTTACACATCACCATGTCATGTTTGTAAACACGTGGATAGAATGATTGGCTGTGGTTATTCCCATGCTTGAGTGAACACATGCAGACTCAAAGCTGCACAATTATTTCCTCATCAGGGGTCAAGAATCAGCCATTACGCACTGCCAGAATAACAAATACGATAGAGAAAACTGTGTTTCTAGCTAGGCCGGTATGGCTCCATTGTTTACGAAAAAGGAGTAAAAACACTGCATTGTTTCAGTTTCGTTTCTTTGAGATATTGTTTTTCTTGTCACTGCTGGTTTGTTATTAAAAGAAAAAAACAACAACATTAATTCCGTTTTTACATGAGGTTTTAAAGTTTTGGAAATCTTAATTCTGGAGTAGAAATCTAAAATTTAAAAACTCGATTTTTTTCTTTTTCAACACTTTTGGCTAAAGTTATTGGTTGACAGTGAATGATGACAAAATTATCATGGTTCTTGACTCCCTTATCTTGCTAATCTCTACTCTTATAGATTCAAAAGCTTTGCATTATTTTGCTAAATAAAACGTCATTCGTGTGCTAAGTGCATGTAAAATATCAAAATTCTGACCAGTGAGTAGCAAAGCCCAAATTCTTCAGGTCCAGGTTGGTTGCCTTGCCATTGAAAATCACATCAGTGGTACAGGTATAAGCAAGGTGTTGTTTTTTTAACACAAACTGGAAATAGGTGTAGATGCCAGTACGTGACTTATGCAAAAAAACTATCTGTGGTCCCATTTAACATTGAAAGTACTAGACTAGGGTAAATAAAAGTAGATAATTATAGTCACTAGTCTGCCATAATGGCCTAAGATGTCAGCACTTATGTGAACGGCAACTGATGGTTCATTGCATTCCTGAGCATGATGCCTATCAGATAATATCATAAAAAAGGAAATGTGCCAGTAGGAAAATGTAATAATCCAACAGACTCATTGTCACGAGTGGAGTGAGTGCAATTAAGGGGATTGCTACAGAGCGGGTGTAGAGTAAGAAGGGCTCACGGCAGACAGGTAGGGAAAGACGTGAAAGGAGGAGAGTAAAATTAACGCACGTAGACAAGTAAGTTAAGCGTGCATGTTGTGAGTAGGGGGGGGGGGTCTGAATGAGGCGAAAGCGCTGTATTACTATCACTGCAAGTTAGAAGGTCCTACGGAACGGACGCTAGTAAGAGCCCAGCGGGCGGACATAAGGGGAGCAGTCGAGAGACCAGTGAGAGAGTTTTTCCAGTGATGACTGGTAGGTAGAACGTTGATTGATAATTATGATTGATGTATTATATTATATTCGTCTATTACCATGATGTAAATAAGTATATGTGAGGAATGTGGAAGTCCTTGATATTGGATATAGCAATGTGCGCCATGAGCGATAGATGAAAGTGAGTTCATGGATTTGTAGCACGAGTGAGTATTGTGTACTCCGATGGAGGTGTGTTACCGTAAGATGTGTGGTGAGTGAAAGGTGAACTATTGTGTGTACGCTTCATGGGTTGTAAGGAGAGGTGGAGTGAATAGAAATGGTAGGGTATTATACCAATGTAATGTTATTCTTGTAGGTGCCGAGGTCGGGCCAAAGAGCGCCGCCTACGGTGATAGGCCAGCATAGGGCCGGAGGCCACACATAGGCCAGAAGGGAGGCTGTCAGTGCAGGACAGTAGAGGCACATAAAGTCGTGGCAGTCAGGCCACGGACAGGGACGTAGATATGAGCGTGAATGTGATAATGTACTATTGCCATGTTGAGGGGCTAGTGAACTAATAATGTACTATTGAAATGATAATGTCTATTGAAATGATAATGTGTTATTGCCCTGCTGAGGTGCTAGGGGAGTGCTAAGGTGTATGACAATAGGAAGGTGATATTGAGAGACTGCGGTGCCAGTGAATTATTAATGTGCTATTAAGGCCCTGGAGGGGAGAGGCTGAGGCCGAAGTGCCTTTAGGAGTAACTACCGGGTTGTGGATCCGAGGGAGAGTGTGTGTGAGAATAAGGCCGTTGTACGGCAGTTAATTTCAATAATATAATGTATGTAATTGCGCTATTATCTGTATAATTATGTTTAATAAATGTGTGAGTCTGATGGATTGTTCTGTTAAGTGTTAAACTTGTTTGTTCGTGATTGTTGTCCTGTCATAATTTATTACATCTCCCAGTCTGGGATTTGTGACACTCATTATGACATAAATCATCAAATAAGAAAAGAAATACGTTTTTTTTTTAGATACATCTCGAAAGTGTAAAAAAAGTCTCATACCGTTAGTCTAGAGATGTGACCACATACTCGGACTTTTCAGATTGTAACCATGTGGGATCTTCATGTCAAGACTCTCGGCAGGTCAAGAAGTGTCTGGACAGTCAAAAAAGGTGTGTGTTCATTGCAGCAAATTTTATAGATTTTGTTAAGTTTAGAGATTGGGTTTTATTTACAAACTTGAACAAAAAATATCATAGCGCTACTAATTTCTGTCGGCAGCCTGCGGATTTGCGTACACAGGAACCTTGCATCACGGAGACGCAGTGATCGTGCGTACACGGGGACCTTGATACATGGAGATGAATGATAGTACCAGCTGCCTGTGCATCATAATTATTTAATGCTCAAATCTGAGACCTTTCTGTATAACACAAACTGAGACTGTTTCTCGTATCTTCAAACCTCGACTGCAAAAACCAAGCTCTAGACTCGGAATAGTCAGACACTATTTCCAGGTGATCAAGAGTCTTTATCCATCCTAATCCTGGCCGTCCAAAGGTCAGCCTGGCAAGCTTGATACAGTGTCTGGCCGTTAAGCCACATAGCTTTGTGTAGATCCCAACCATTCAATGTTTATCCTTATCTCATGCCGCAGCATTAATTGCGGGTTTTCCCCAATCTGTACTGTTGTTACATTTCCATTTTGATTCCTCGTACTTTTTGGACTGCTTGTGTTTGCCAAGATTATGTGTTTTTTCTTATATCGCTGTTTTCTTTTTGTTTGTGACGGTTGGCAGCGTGAACTGTAATATTTTAGGTACCAGTGGTAAAGCTTGGAGCAACATGAAGAGATTTTAGATGTCGGAGTTGTCGCTAAAAAATAACAATGCCAACAACGACAAAAAACAACAACACTGAACGCCACGCAAACTATCCCAACAGCGACACTGCGACATCGTAGGCACAAGGAATGAAGATGGTGTTCTTGTAAGAATTTCTTAAAGAGCATGAGCAGTAAATAGTCTGATACTCATTAATGCAGATGTAGAGAAACATGCAGACATAGACACAAATAGAGGATCCAACATGCTAAAAGACAGACACACAGACAGACAGACAGGCAGGCTGAAAGCTGACAGACATACAGACAGACAGACAGGCAGGCAGGCAGGAAGCAGACAGACAGGCAGACAGATGGACAAATAGATAGATAGATAGATAGATAGATAGATAGATAGATAGATAGATAGATAGATAGATAGATAGATAGATAGATAGATAGATAGATAGCTAGATAGATAGATAGATATATAGATAGATAGATAGATAGATAGATAGATAGATAGATAGCTAGATAGATAGGATAGATAGATAGATAGATAGATAGATAGATAGATAGATAGATAGATAGATAGATAGATAGATAGATAGATAGATAGATAGATAGATAGATAGATAGATAGATAGATAACAACGTAACTAGGCAGACAGACAAATTCGAAGTGAAACAGGCGGAGAGAGATTCAAATATCGAATTCACTGATAGTGCTCTAGTTAATGTCTAATTCAACCCAGACATTTCCAACCCCGGGTGTCAGGAAGCTCATAATGGTCGCTGCCATTAGCAAATGAAGGAAATGGGACAATCTTTTTCTTTGCAACACGAACTTTGTGATTCAAATAATGATCACAAATTTCAAATGGCCAGCTATCACATTAGATTGCCGTGTTTTGAACGGTTTTCCTAATGGACATTAGTGTATAACCTCCATGATAAGTTTGCTAGGACTCGGTACATTCAAAATAATGTAGTTTATTAACAAGTGAATGAATGGACCTGCATATCTGTCCATCTATCTATCCATCCATTAATGTGTCCTTCTGTCTGTCTGTGTATGTGTGTATGTGTTTGTGTATGTATGTATGTGTGTATGTATGTATGTATGTATGTATGTATGTATGTATGTATGTATGTATGTGTGTATTATGTATGTATGTATGTATGTATGTATGTATGTATGTATGTATGTATGTATGTATGTATGTATGTATGTATGTATGTATGTATGTATGTATGTATGTATGTATGCATTTCCAATAAGATATTGTACGGGTACATTTGACACGTATTTAATGGAAATAAACAAATTTGATATGTATGTATGTATGCATGTATGTATGCATGTTTGTATGTATGTGTGTTGGTTCATTAGGTCATGCCCACAAAAGAATAAAAAGTGGACTATGCCAACTTGGCCTCAGTAACACCGAAGCGAAATTTATAGCAAAATACTGCAGTGTTAGCAGTGGCATAGGCTCTTTTAATGTATGGAAGCTGAGAGCAAGAAAGTAGGACAGAGGTAGTTTAGCATAAAGTGAAATAATATTGTATCAACTCTAATATTTTACCAGAGAAGAAGATTTGGAGATCAAGAATGAAAGGGACCATAGCATGTATTTTCGCTTCTGTACAATGTGAAGTTTTGTTTTTCCAATAAGATATTGTACGGGTACATTTGACATGTATTTAATGGAAATAAACAAATTTGGTATGTATATATGTATGTATGTATGTATGTATGTATGTATGTATGTATGTATGTATGTATGTATGTATGTATGTATGTATGTATGTATGTATGTAGGTAGGTAGGTAGGTAGGTAGGTAGGTAGGTAGGTAGGTAGGTAGGTAGGTAGGTAGGTACGTATGTATGTATGTATGTATATACGACTGTACACTCTTGCGCCAGCAGCACAGTTGGTTTTCCTGTCCGCAAGCACCAGGACTGGTTCAATGATAATGATAATGAAATCAAAGTGCTCATCAAAGAAAAAAATAGTCTCATCCAAGCTCACTGCAGTGACCCCTCTTCCACAGCAAAAGCTGATGCACTGCGTGCATGTAAGGGTGTACTCCAGAAGAAGCTGAGGAAAATGAAAAATGACTGGCTTGAAGAGCGAGTAAGAGAAACTCAGAAATATGCCGACACAAACAACACTAGAAAGTTCTTTGAGAGCCTCCGAGCTGTGTTTGGACCATCCCGCTCTGGCACTACGCCACTTCTTGCGTCAGATGGTTCAACACGCATTGTTGAATTGAATGCCATAATTCAGCGTGGGGCAGAACATTTCGGAGGTGTGCTAAATCGGCCATCAAATATAAATACTGAGTCCATTGACCGCCTCCCTCAGACTCCTATTAATGCAGCTCTTGCCAAGCCATTCACAGCAAATGAGACCCGAACTGCCACAAATCAGATGTCCTTTAACAAATCACCAGGCGTGGATTCAATTCCTGCTGAGGTGTATGCCTTCGGTGGAGAAAAGCTTATTGAAAGGTTGACCGAGTTGTTCAATCATATGTTGAAAGCAGGGAAGCTGGCACAGGACTTCAAAGATGCTTCAATCATCCATCTGTACAAAAACAAAGGGGACAGCCAAGTCTGTGACAACCATCGGGGAATCTCTCTACTTTCAATTGCTGGCAAAATATTGGCAAGAATGCTTCTGAATCGCCTTCTTGATCACCTCTCGTCAAATGACTTGCTTCCCGAGAGCCAATGTGGCTTTCGTAAAGAGAGGGGAACGGCGGATATGATTTTTGCTGCCAGACAGATTCAGGAAAAATGCATGGAACAAAATAAAGCGCTGTATATCACATTTGTTGACCTCACAAAAGCATTTGACACAGTGTGTCGTGAAGGCCTCTGGAAAATCTTGGCGAAGTTTGGGTGTCCACCCGAATTCATCACAATAGTGTGCCAGTTTCATGATGGCATGCAAGCTGCAGTCAAAAGCAACGGCAGTGTTTCAGAGCCCTTTGCTGTCACAAATGGGGTAAAACAGGGTTGTGTCTTAGCCCCAACTCTGTTCAGCATCATGTTCTCTGCAATGCTACAAGAAGCCTTTAGCTCTCCTCCTCAAGGGGTAAGCATCAAGTACCGAACTGATGGCAGTCTATTCAACCTCAGGAGACTTCAGGCAAAAACCAAAACCAAAAGTACTCAAGTCTGTGACCTACTATTTGCTGATGATTGTGCACTTCTGGCACACGATGAGGATAGCATGCAAAACTGTGTTGATAAGTTCTCTAGTGCCTGTGACAACTTTGGCCTCACAATAAGCACAAAGAAGACGGAAGTGCTCCATCAGCCTACTCCAGACGACAAGTATCCTGTGACCCCAAATATCAAAGTCCATGACAGTCTTCTGAAGGTGTCGGAGAACTTCACCTATCTTGGCAGTACACTGTCTTCCGCGGCTCGTGTTGATACTGAAATTCTCTCAAGAATCAGCAAAGCCAGCTCTGCATTTGGCAGGCTTCGAAAGAGAGTATGGGATGTTGCCGGCATTCGCACAGACACTAAGCTGAAAGTGTACAATGCTGTGGTCCTTCCCACCCTACTCTATGGGGCTGAAACCTGGACAGTGTACCAATCGCATGCCAGAAAGCTAAATCACTTTCATCTGGCCTGCCTTAGAAAGATCCTAAGGATCAAATGGCAGGATAAAATTCCAGACACTGAGGTCCTCAATCGTGCCAAGGAATTGAGCATCTTCTGCCACCTGAAAAAAATTCAGCTACGTTGGGCAAGACATGTTGTCAGAAGGCCCGACTCCAGACTCCCTAAGCAAATTTTCTTCTCTGAGCTCTCCAATGGAACGAGGAATGTTGGGGCCCCAAAGAGACGTTACAAAGACACTCTCAAGCAATCACTGAAGGCCTTTGCCATTGATGTGAGTGAGTGGGAAAAGCTCTCGCTTGATCGTGCAAATTGGAGGGCGGCCCTTACCAGAGGCAGCAAAGCATGGGAAGCTGACAGAGTCCAGCAGGCTATCAAAAAAAGAGAACGGCGCAAGAAAAGGCCCAGTGGTACTGAACCAACGGAGCACTCTTGTCATTTATGCGGAAGGGTCTGCAGGTCAAAAATAGGACTTATCAGTCACATGAGAAGCCATAAGTCATGAAAGAACAGTCTTTCCATTCTGTCCTCTGTGTCCTTTAGTTCTCTTTATTGTCCATGTGTTGAAATTCTCAACAATTTCTGTTCTTTATTCCTCTGGTGTTGTTAAGGTCATCATCATACCTGATGGACGAACTATTATTATTATTATTATTATTATGTATGTATGTATGTATGTTCTAAACTCTTTATTACGTTTGTCGATATAAAGGACGCTTACGGAAGTGTAGATCATAATATAATGATAAAAACAATGAAGGACTCGAAATACCCAGACAATATAGTGCAGATCACAAAAGACATCTACACGAATTCAACATTTCAGGTCCAGGCCGGCAGAGCGCTCACCCCCAGTATTGTCCGCGGCCGTGGCATTATCCAGGGGTGTCCCTGGAGCTCCATCGTTTTCATCCAAGCCATGGATGCTTGGCTCCGCTGGATGGCTTCACCATACACTGACGTATGCATCCCGAACCCGTGTCAGGCGTACATGGACGACGTGTCGATGACTGCAACCACAGAACATGACATGAAAGCAATGATCACAAAAAGTGAACAATTTATGAACTTTTCCGCAATGGAAGTTAAGCACAAGAAGTGCGCTGTCCTACATGGACAAAGAACTGGGAACAACTGGTCTAAAAACGATACTACATCAAAAGTGACATTTGAAATTCAGAACGATAAGATTCCCATGTTTGGGAGAGATAAAAAATATACTTACTTAGGTCATGACCTCAACTTAAGCGGAACCTCCCTAAAAGAGCAAATGAAAAAGGCAACTGATAATTTTGAAAATGTTTTAACTAAGATTGAAAACTCAGTCTTACCTTTGGCATACAAAATTGAAGCTGTTAATTCTATGGCTATTTCTAAACTAATCTTTTATTTCAATAACATATCAATCCCAGATACTGTTTTGCAACACCTAGAGGATTGTATTATCAATTTTGTAAGAAATGTACTAGGACTTAATCAGTCATCGACCCGTTCTTTTGTCTTTGTCCCTTTGAAGACGGGTGGCCTCGGAATATTGAAACCATCCACAATGTATTATGTTAAAAGAGTCACCTTTTTACTATCTATGCTCAATTGTGACGACGAGCAGGTACGAAAGACAGCGCGCAACGCGCTTCATTTACACATGTCAAAGCGAAAAGTTAAAGAGGTACAAGATAGAACGCAACATCATTTTGGTGGCTTCGAGTTGACAGAGAAAAATATACTGAAAAAGGAAAGCAAAGTTAACTGGGGGGCTTCCGACTTTGTCGAAATGAATAGATTGTGTACAAAATTGAAATCTTCTTTAAATTTTGATGCAGAGAATGATCTTTTCACTTTGTCTATGTACGATAGCAACAATACTTTAATGTCCACCAGCAATGTACACACGCTATCAAAATATTTCAAACAACAAAGAATGAAAGAAGATATTGATTATTGGCGTAACTTGGAACAACAGGGTCAAATTTTTAACAGTGTCATGAAATGCATGCATTCATCATCCAGTGCTGTTCTGAAAAACTCACGTGTGAATGACAATATCATAAAATTTACAATGAAGGGGAGATTACAACTTCTTGAAACAAATGTTAACATGAATAAATATTACCCCGAGACATTCCCTCGATTATGTTCCCTTTGCAATCATCCATATGACACGAACTCACATATTCTCAATGGATGTCAACAATTTAAAGGAATGTACTCAGAAAGGCATGACAGAATTGTAAATTATTTGTATGAACACATCTCCAATAAATTAGCCAGTGATAAATGTGTAGTGACAACCAACAAATGTGTTCAGGTGGACGAAAACATCCCCAACAAGCCTGATATACTCATATTAGATGAAAAGAACAAAGATGCTTTTATTGTAGAAATTGCTGTTCCATTTGACAAATTCATCGATTTATGTTTTCGTGAAAAGTTTTTGAAATATCTATCATTGCATAATGATATGAATGACAAGGGCTACCACTGTAGAATCATTGTTATTATCGTGGGAGCATTGGGGACTGTTCATAACAAAGCCGCATCAGGGTTAAAAATGCTAGGTTTCAGCAATAGGCAGTCAACTAGCATGTGCAAGTTTATCAGCATTAGCGCAATTATAGGTTCGCAAAGAGTATGGAAGAGAAGGTATAATTTAATCTGATTGAAATAACGTACTAAATGTAATGTCTATTGTACGGAATATATTGGTGTGTTGTACAGCTGAAGATGGTTGAATATGTGATTGTGTAAATGGATGTATTCATTGCATGTAAAATCATATAGTCAATAAAGTTCTTGAAATATGTATCTCTCTCTCTCTCTCTCTCTCTCTCTCTATCTATCTATCTATCTATCTATCTATCTATCTATCTATCTATCTATCTATCTATCTATCTATCTATCTATCTATCTATCTATCTATCTATCTATCTATCTATCTATCTATCTATCTTTTTGTTCCTCCATCAATCTATTTGTCTGTCTGTCACACCGCCAGTCTAGCTATTGTCTACCTATCTGTAGAGCAATGTTTTCAAGAACGATCGGTGAGAAAAGCGCAAAAGAAATCAATGACCTATAAACCAATTTAGCTTCTTCAGAGACTGATTACTGTTAATTTTTTTAATTCGGTTAGTTATTATTGTGTGACCGATTTCCTAGACACGCTGTGCCAGATGTTGGCGATAGTCGCAAGAAATTTAGAAACTGGTCTTCAAAAATAGTTATTTTGATATTGACAGTTTTATTTGCACACGTTTGGCTCTCCCGCTGTAGTAACTTCTTCGTAGGCAAAATGGCCGTAGTCAGCCACATCCTGGGCACAACAAAAGCCTATTCTGAGAATTTTAGCTAATTGCCTAATCCATTTAATACCTCGTTCTTTGTCCCAGACCAACATCTGGCTGGATCAAATACCTAAAGAATATTTAGTTCACCTTTTATAAAGAGCCGCCGACGACATTATTAGATCACTGACATGACAGAAATTTGCTGTACAAAGCTAGGCTAATAAACTTCATTACCTACAACATTTAACGTTACAAATCACTATATTAACATGTAAAATGATTTTTTTCAGAATATGTCACTTAACGAGTGCGATGAATATATTTCCTTCATAAAATCCTTATCGGAATACTGTACGCAGATCATGCGCAATCGAGACTGAAATAATAAACAGATATCATTTATTCTAAGGAGCCTGACGTTTTCTCCAGCAATCTTTAGAGGCATTGTTTAGATAACTGATAGAGATTTCAGCAAGATCCACTGACATACAGCTGAGAATTCTACAATAGGAAGCAACGGATCCTCACATACCCCAATTTCCAGACCTTGCGATTTGTGCTCTGCTCTTCTTCAGCCAACATTTAGTAACACCAGCACTTAGTTTCTGGCAGTGCCCGTGATAAATCAGCAATATAATTAATAGTTTTAGTTTTGGGTGAATACAATGTTTCTGTTCACCCTCCTGCCCCTCCCCCCCCACCTTTTAAAAAAATATTAATCTAATCCCACGCCCCCTGTGCTTTAATACCCTGCGCACCCCGTCAGTTTTCAAGGCACTGGACAGTGTATTCAATGGTGAACACATAGGCAGGAAGTGATGACATCATGGGGTCATGCGTTCGTGAAAAGGAGAACTGGAGGCGAAATCAGCGACATAAAGCAAAACTAAAAAAAGAAAATGTCCCCACCATTTATTATCTCCATATCTATAAAGGCGCCATCTGCAGGTCGAAAAAAATGCACTTTATAATTTCGCGCAAATCCGAGTTGTATGAGCGGCGGGAGACCTTGTTAATAAAGCAGGCAAGCTTTTTTTGTATGATACAGATTTGTGATCAAGCGATGGAGATCACATTGACGTCGTGAGCTACCGGAGGACACAATCCCTGTCCCATAATTCCCTTCGTTTTCCATCCTTTACAGAGAAAAGCGCCAGCCGCCGATAATAATGCGCAACTAAACTTTGCCCACCCCCGCCCCTCCTCCCCCCCCCCCCCCCACACGAGACAAAGAACACAAAACAAAAACAAATTAAAACAAACAGAACTTAATAGAGGTCTGGCCCTACTGTTGGATAAAGCTGCCATAGCTGTAATCGGGATCTCTTTGTTGACGCCCCTTTATTTTCATGTTTTTCAGCGAGATGTTGAGTCATTCAGAAATTTGGTACCGTTCTCCAACAAGATGGACAAACAAAAAAATATCGTAGTCATCATGAATTATTCAGCCTCTCCCACTGTGGCATTTACCAAGCTAAACCGAAACCAGTCAGTTTTCAGACAATGATGTCTCAGAATTGGCCCCTTATAGGCTTAATACAAGTCTAAGTCTGGATTTCAGTCTTCACAAACTTTGCAAAGGATAAAGGGAAGAAACTCGTGTTCGCGGGAAAGGTTTCCACCCCCTGCGACTTATACACACACCCACACACACACGTACTATGGATAGAGAATACCACAGCAAAAAAGAAAGTACCCTCACTTCCCATGTTTTAAGCAAAGTTTACGATATCTCTATCTCTTTGTTTCTCTTAGGTCAACCAAGAATGTCACGATTGACGTAATGGATTACCGCTGTTATTCTTGTACTTCAAGTCCATGAGCTGAAGAAAAGTGCGCAGTCCTTAGCCCCCGAGGCAGAACGAATAAACAAAAGAACATCCCATGCCTGGATGAGAATGAAAATGGTTTCAATGCCCTCCGACCATGTTGAATACTGACTAGATAAGAATGATTGTTTGGGATACATTCAAAGACTATTTGTTCGGCATTCCTGCTGTCTGGTGGAAACTTTCCATTGCTATAAACTTTTATACAAAGAATACAATGCTCATGTAAGCTGCAAAAAAAAAAAAACACCCCAAAAAATAAGTAAGTCAGAAGTTAGTGAAAATTCTGTTAGGTATCCATTTGGACTTACGGGGATTTACCTATTTTTTTTATCATGTGAAATGCCCCAAACTCCTTTTAATTGGCATCTTTTACTCTGGAACCCTGAAAGTCAATTAGTTCTTAACAGATTTAAGCTACTTTTTTTTTGTTGTTGTTTTTTTTCTGTGATTTCTCAGATTCGAGTCAGTACAGTTACTTGGTTTTTCTAGATTGTAGGAGAATGTTGACGTGTATTGGAGATAAAGGAAGACACATGTCCAATCCAATCATTTCCGTGTTTACAAAGACAGCAGTTCTGATCAAAGTCGTACACTATTCATAGGTTTGCTCTTCTCTTCCTGTTATCTGATCAGTTCCATGGCATGCAATGTTCTCCGCCCGTCTTGACTTTTTCATTAGGTCCCGCATGAATCCAAACTGTGGACATTCCAACATTAATGATAAAAGACTGGGTGAGATTTGGGGTCACCGTGGGTGAGATTTGGGGTCACCGTGGGTGGGATGGTGCGAGGAACAAGACGGGGGCGGAGGGAAAGTTTTTTTTTGGGGGGGGGGGGGTCGCTAACATTTCTGTCATCTTCTGTCTTTGGCAGTGGCGGATCTATCATGAGGCTTATGCTTCAAGCCCCTAATCCCGAAGGGCCCCAGAAGAAACACTTTTTAATGAGTGAATTTTGGATGGTGCTCTATAGTTGCTGGTTGCCAAGGGGTCCCATAATAGTTCAAGCTTTAGAGTCCCACAATTGTAGACCCGCCTTTGCTCTTTGGTAATCATTTCCTGCGTCAGGTCGACGCGATCGATTCTATTTAGAGTCATGTACACAAGAGAACATACCGCGAATGAAAAATTGAAACTGAACATAAATATTATGACATTATAATTATGAAGATGAGAAACAATAGCAAAAACAACGTTAATAAGAAGGACAACAATAGTTAGTGTAGGAAATCGTAATGAGGAATGAGTGGAAGTACTACTCGTACATGTACACACACATTGGACGAAAGAATGTGAACAAACTGTTTGATCGTGCTGAAACTGATCAATATTGTAAAACCAAATTTGATCTGGCAGATATTTAAAAATAGATTAACACTTTATAGTGCAGCATTTCCACATAGAATTAATAATGTTAAACGGTTTGGGTGACTTTTTAAAAAAATCAAAAAAAATTAATCAAGTTTAGCCTGGCCCGATCCTGGGAAATGCGTCAGGTAACCCACAGATTACCTGATATTTGTTTTGAAGGGAAAACATCTTTAAACATGCGGATCTTTGCAGCGGCTTGAATAACATAGTTTATTACAGTAGACTAGTTGTTTTAGCATCGGGTCTTTGGTGGAAGGGCGAAGCAAAATACCACCAGAGCTGATCCTGTTCAGTTTCAAGGTGGCAATAACTGGACTGTATAACCTTGCATTTGAATTCCTGGCAAAGAGGGTAATCTCAAGAGATCAAAGGAGGTGGGCTAAATACATAACTACTGCAGGTCTATAGCTGCCATGTATAAACAGTTTCCTGTCCTGAACACGCCATAAAGAAATTGCCAGCGAAAAATAATCGCAGACTTTGATCTAAAATTAAATATGTTTTTAAACCCAAACAGATTGTCCAGGGTCAAAACGTTCTTGATGCCCTGCAAGGAATGAGAACAGAATGTATTTGTGTATCAGTTTCAGGGAGCATCTTAACATCGCCAAGACATACGTAGGCAGGAGCTCAGTTGGATACATTGGGTGTGTATGTCTAGTGCTCACACCAGATCACAGAACGCAAAACAATCGGAACAGTTGAAACTGGTGCAAGAAAATGTTATCTACCTCCATACGCTTTAATGATCAAACCTTTTATTCTATCTTTGTCATCTCTCTCTTCTTTTTGATTCTTTTTCGCTTCATTATCGCCCGTTTCCATCTTCCTCGGTCGTTTCTATTCTTTTGATATTTTTTTTTCGACCAGCGATCGATTTCTAACTCTTCCGAAACAATAGATGGATAGGTGTAGTGTCGTCTTGAAACAAAATTCTGTATATTAAAAAAAAAAAAAATCAAAGATTACCAACTTAGAGATCAGTCTAGGATCTAACTATTTCCTGCTTTAAATAAAGTTTGTGAATAGTCTGTTTGTACTTAATTTTTAAGATCAGAACTATCCACAATACGATGATTAAATCCACATGCACTCTTTCTTTCACACTTAAACATATACATTGCCATATGATTTCATATCTAGGAAAAGCAAAGCATTTCTGCAGATTAGGGATTAGAGAATAAAAAAAAAAAACAACAACTCCCAAATGAAATGTAAATCTGTTAAAAAAACCATCAGGCCAGTCGGAATTCTGATCTGTTTGCCGTCTCTCCTTAAGCAGTTCAGAGTTGTATAGCAATTGCTTTAAAAGCCACAGCTCCACACGTAACGTCTGGTTTCATATGCTTTTCTTTACATTTATAAACGTCGTCAAGGGGGAGGGGGGGGGGGGAATGTGGAATTTACTCTTGGAAAATGTTGTGTTTGAAAAAAACAACAAACAAAAAAAAAAGAACCAAGAAGAATACGAAGAAGAAAGAATTGTTAACGCTAAAAACAGCCGATTGGGAATTCGGAAATGCAATTATAATAAACTCGTAAGAAGAAAAAAAAAAAGCAATGTCTGCAATTGTTAAGCATTTGGCATTACCAGCTGATCAGAAAAGAAATAAGAATATAAATGCTGCTCTGTGATGTGACCAAAAAAAAAAAAAAATCTCTTCACAGATCCGAATTTTTTGTTGTTGTCCTTGAATGTTAGTTTTATGGCCGCCTACCTTTGGATAACACCACTTTTGCCTGTCTTACCCCACAAACCACTGATCTCAAAAGTGTAGCATTTATACATTTTTCTCGCCTGTCCCCCGCAGCTGTTCCAGGACTTCCAGAAAGACTTGTCAACAAAACTCACTGGCAGAACTAATTTGGTGTAAAGTGCCGTGCCCACGCTCTGCAGTTAGTGACAGGTAGAATGTTCAGCTCGTGATTTCCACGGGTCACTTAGCGCGTGCAAAAAAACAACCTTGCTCTAAAATTTCAGGAAGGAAATGGAGTCTTGAAATTCTATTAAAGATATCATAATCTCCTCATAGTGCGAACACCCGAAGTATTTCAGAGTGTTCGCCTGCGCTGCATCTTGTATTTTCAAAGAAAATTATCTGTCTTCAAAATAATTAATCTATCTTGCAGCGGCGATAATATTATTACGCCTACAGACATAACTAGAAAAGTGCTTGTTCGGTTGTAGTGACCTTGCCATCCTGTGCAGCTTCATTCACTAACTTTAGACATGCCCTTGACATTTCTGTCACTGCGTTCAAATAGCTGTTTTCTGCGTAGTTTTTCAGTCCAATGTTGAGAGCGATATGATGTCCGGCCCCCGAAGCATGTTCTAGCATATCGCCCGAGCAATCTCGACATACACATACGCACGCATGCATACACCCGGAATAAAAGAAAGAGGGGTTTGGAGGGGGGAGGGGGGGGGAGGGGGAGGTCGTATGACGGAACGTCAAAATGGATGAATGTAAGCGGGGCTGAAATCTGACTCGTGTGGCCGTTTTTCGTGATGTCTTTTAGATGCCGTAAAGATTGAGCATCCTGCTTGAAGAACTGGGTTATCTGACGATTTGAAAGACATGCGTAAGCACTGGTGGAAGTTTTAGACTGACATCATTATATCATGCGCAGGCAGTGAAAGCTGCACTAGCCGGAACACAATGTTTCTAGGGCAAAGTAAGTCTTGAGACTTTGACATAAAACGCGTGTGCAGAGACGCCGCAAAGTTCGGAAAAAGCAATCCGAAGAACCAAATACATGGTAGCATAAGAATACTTTTGGGAAAGAACACTTTAATTGTGTAAAACAAAAACAAACAAAAAAATCAATGCTCCCCCAACCCCTAGAAGTAAAGTTGTTCAAAGCCAATATCTATCCCCCCCCCCCCCTCACGTTATGCCAATTAACGTCATTTCTATTTGCAATTTTCCACGCTGCTCGTTGAAAGTTTAAAATAAAAATCTATAACGAGGGGCTATCAAGTTGAAGTAATCAGTGGTTTTGACAAGCAAATTAGGTCAAGAAAGAATCAGTAGGACATTGGGATAAAATTATAAATTTGCTAATTATTCTATTTAGATGGAGCTTGACACACTAAAAACGATAGATTAACTTTCCCGAAACATACTTGTCATAATTAAGGCAAAAAATTGTCCGCGAAGCAGATTAATAAGGATAATATTAAATAACAGTTTATGTGTTAAACCAACAGAAAGGGCGTGTTGTAAAAAGCGAGATGCGGCCTTCCATACTTAAATTGAGCCAATAGGAAAGGTAAATGTTTGTCTAATTCTCGTGATTTAGATGCTACGAAGATCTAAAGATTAGAATAGATATGAAAAAAATAAATACGAAAAAATTGATGTTTGAAGTTGTGATACTTAGATTATGAAAGATTTTTTAATATGTGGGTCGGAATGAGAAATTTTATTCTCAAATAGCGTTAATGTGCATAATGATTTTATCTTTCCCTACAGCAGTTCTGCAAATTCATGTGTGGGAGTTTACAATGAGACAGTCAATGTTTGATAGATTTTTATGACACATTTAAATATATCATCAGGTTATATCCTTTAACTTTCAGAAAGATATTGTAAATTTTGTTAATCTCACTAACATTACTGGTTAAAAAGAAAACTAATCAAGAATTATGTATTTATTTGAATATTTCAGACTTACGCTTTTTTTTCTATATCATTATACTTCTCTGCTTACTAAATGTTCACGTTATCGGGTGGGGGGGGGGGGGGGCAACAACCCCTGAAGCCCGGTGAGTCAAAACTGTCTCACCTGAGCCAGCTGGTTTCATACTCCTCTTTCGGTCGCCTCTACGTGAAATGAGGTTTTCTCCCCGTTCTCCTCTCCCCAGAATCAAACCCACCTCTCTTCCAGCCGCCTTCCTCTACACCAGAAACTAAATGACGTCCGTGTCAGTACAAGTTCCAGTTGCGGAAGGAAATTATGATTCGGCGTTTGGACTGCATGATGTCGGATTAAAATTAATGCCAAACTAAGGTATTTCTCAAGCCCACCTGCGTATTTAATAACAGCGTTTGTCAGTGTACCTTTCCTCCGAACTAATTGTAAAGATGAACCATTGAAACACGACGGGAAACTACCAGCGCAGAAGAAATACGTCTACAAGCCTTGTTTGTCCCACGGACAACCAAGATGTTGCAGTGCTTTCTTCAAGGCGGGCCTTGGCAACATTTTGGTGGAACGTGGGACTTCAGGATGAAGCATAGGGGTTTTCCACAGAAATCTTGATTTCATAGTGTGTTTAACTTATCTGTATAGATGAAATGTTGTTTGTTTCTGTCGGGTTGGTGGCTTCTTTGTTTAGATTGGAGTAAAACATCGAACTTAACATAGTTTTACATCATTTTTAAAATCTTTTTGTACATAGTACCGGTGCTGTATCCTAACTTTTTTTTGTTTTTGAAAATGGAAGTGAATCGTGGGACAGAAAAGGGTTGAAAAACTGTGTTGCAGAGAAAATTGAGCAAGAGAGTAATTAAAACAAAAAATGTTTGCATCAAAGACATTGAACAGAAGAGTGCTAGTTTCAAACAGATATTTGACTTTTTGAATTAACTGCATTTCGTGCAGAAAATCATTCTATTGCGTTTGTATTAATTTTGCTATTGCATTTTTTGTTCTTTTCTGTTGCTCGTATCAGGGGCTAATATTCGTCGGGATCAATTAAGTGTAGTCTGTTCCATTCTAAAATTAAATAAATAGATCTAATAAAATTGTTCCAAACAGGAAGAAAGCATTCCCTGCATCACACCACCTAAATCTCCCCCCCCCCCCCATTACCCAACTCCCAAAACATCATATCTAATTTTACAGATTTCTCATGAAACTTCAGCGAGAATATTCATATTAGATATCTCTAGCAACCTCACATTTATTAAGTAACCTAGAATTATTATGAGAAAGATAACGCTAGTAAGCCTCCCTTGAAATTGAAAACATAGGTGATAATCCACTCGAGCGACAACTGTTTCACACGTCAGTGTAACAGTGGCACAAAATGAGCTGAGGGTAACTTCTGTATTACACCATTTGCGGGTCATAAATCTCCAGCCGAGCGGGCAAAGACAAGATCTTTGAGTGGTTCTTTGAAATTAAATCAAAGGAACATCTTTCTTGTAAGTGACAGTTAAAAGAAGATAAGCAAATCAACAGGCGGCGGGAAACGAAGAACATTTGATTATGTGACTTGAAATATTTGCTGTCTTACAATATGAAATAATGATATTTGACATTGAGCAGCAAGAGAGCCCTTATCTGGAGTCTTTTATGCAAGCAGAGATACATCAATACCTGTATTGATTTGCCTTTCATTTTTCTGAGATTTTTGTTCATGATTAACTTCCGTAGCAAAGCTGTACTTTAGACCCTGGGAAAAGAATCATAACAGTAATGCTAGAACATTACCAATTTCTCTGTTTCCATGTAACCCTATGTATTTCTTTCCCTAACAATACAGTAAGTTGCCCTGTCATGATACATTTTCTCAGGAATACTTAACTTTCTCCAGAGGTTGTGAAGAGATTCACTTTCTGAAAACTCCCGTGGATTTTATGCACGACAAAGGTCGGCAGGAAGCCAACAATGGTTGGTAACGTCTGGTATGTCCTAGCTTTTGGCCTCTAAGAAACGTCAATAAACAAGGTGGTTTACTGTCTTCCATGTCTTCATCCTGGTATTTTACTGCTCAATAGGAAGCACTTGGAATTTATGCAAGCTGTCAATGGATCTAGATCAAGAAAAGATTGGTATGGAAACAAAATAAAAAGAAGGGTTCAATATTATACAAGAACTTAGTGTTACAGCTTTCTTTACAGCTAAGCACAATCATCGTGTAAAACGTAGAAACAGTCTTCTGATGTTTAATTCAGTTTCATTTGATTTCTGAAACACAAGCAGCACTGTAGGAGATGGCAAAATGCAAGGCAGCGAAATAAGATACGGTAAAATAGGCAAAATGTTCAAATCGCACTGGTTTTTCTTCTTCTGGTAATCTGTCTATATGTCTAGTTGCATTTGGAAGAGCAAACCAGAGCGTCTTGAACATTAGAACAAAAAATGGGGACAGGGGACAGAAGGAGGGAGAAATAGTGGGAAGAGAAAAGAGATAGAACTTGGCAGATAGAGGGATTAGGACCAAGGGGTATGGGAGGTGGAAGGGAGAGACGGGGAGAAGGATTGAGAAAAAGAGAGGGAAGACAAGAGAGTAAATTTTAAGGAGACAAATAGAGGATGGGAAATGGATAACAAGATGAACTGAAGTAGCAAAAGAGACAGTCGGCTGGTGGAGCACTTCGTGAAGAATGCTTACGTCTGTTGTGACATATTGCAAGAAATCTCTCTTTCCACCAGTACTCAAAACAGTGCTAGTGCTAGTGAGACAGTCTTGATTGGGTCTCCCCAGTACGCAAGATCCCGTTCAACACAATAGTCCACATTAAAAACCGAGACCAAACAGCACTTGACACAGTCCGCCACCAGCATAGGGGACGTGTAGAACTCAGTGCCATTCACGGGAAAGCCTGAGCAACTTTCTCCGGTCAAATCAAACGGCTATGTCAATATTCAGGCATTGCCGTACTTCATTCTAGGAAAATAAGAGGAGGAACGTAACATATACTCGCAGCGGATTTCACTATGACAAGAACGAAGCAAACTTTCCCAACATAATTATTGCTTAATTAGACATCCGAACGAAGCCATACAAGAATACTTTCATAATAATGATTGTATTAACAATAATCGCCCCCTAAACGAGAGGTCCCAGGTTTGACTCAGGTCTGCGTGCGATTAATAACTTAGTTCATTTTTTTTAAAAACTAGACTAATTTTTTAGACTAATTAGTTTCAGACTAATAATTTTGGAGCCACAGTTATTTTTAACTTTTAAGTAACTAAGAAGTGAGGTCCCAAAAGATTCGTTATCCTAAAGTAAAGGTAATCCTGACATCACTATAAAATATGTCCTTGCACAAAATGTTCTAGGGGTGAACGGTCTGTGAGAGGTTCATAACGCGATATTTTTCTGGAAACGGTCAGCATGTCATAAATGCATGAGCTATGCATTTCACCACAGGAAACCTTATAACGTAGCTCTCAATGGAAGATGCTGAAATCTCAATAATATGTGGTCTAATGACAGGACGAGCATTTTCATTCCATTTCTTATGCGATTGCCAATCAAGACAACTCGCGTCAATTGTATGGATTTCCTAGGTTGTGCTCACAATTATGAGCGTTTGCAATTGAGCGCTCAATTCAGAGTCCGGGAAAAAAGGAGAATTCTTTCCCGCTTTCTGATTGCGTTTCACAGGCAAACTGCCATGCCATATCACATAAAAGGAATAATATTGACCGCTTTTTTGCTTCATTTCTTTTATTCTTAATGTGAAATGACAGAAAATGGCATCATGGACTGCATTCTATTCATCAAGAAAAACAGATTAGAATAAAAACCATTCTGAATGGGGCGGAAAATTCAAAGTCTAGAATTCTCCGTTTTCAGCTTTCAGAGAGTCGGAAAATTGCCAAAATTGTTGAGTAGAGATTAAATAAACTTTATAAAGTTCTGAGTAATTTCGGGCTCAAAACAATATCGTTATTTTCTTGAATTTTGAACTCTCATAAAATTTTCAAGAATTCCATCAAGAACGTGCTGTATACTTACGTATAGATGTTTTAAAAACACGTTTTTCCCAACTAGCCCACAATGATTCTGTGGACTAGTCACCTTGATGACAATAAGCACCCAGGAGTCAAAAACCGTGAAAGTTATACATATTACGGTGGAAGTGGGCATTTTTATTATTATTATTATTATTATCATTACTATTATTATTATTAT
This sequence comes from Onchidella celtica, assembly GCA_963931925.1. Taxonomy (NCBI): domain Eukaryota; kingdom Metazoa; phylum Mollusca; class Gastropoda; order Systellommatophora; family Onchidiidae; genus Onchidella; species Onchidella celtica. The sequence continues at coordinate 62,704,408 of OZ007570.1, read as the reverse complement.
TATTATAATTATTATTATTATATATTACTATTATTTGCTAAGATTAACTTCGCACATAATTGTTTGGAATGAATTTAAATGTTTTTTTTTTAATCCTATAATATATTCACGTAAATAAATGCATATATCTATGATTATGTTTTATCAGTACCACTAAATGACTCCGGTTTCAAACATTAACCAGGAGAATGTTTGATTCATCAACTCCAGCAATGCTCTGATGATAGTTTTATTTCGTCTATCTTTACCTGTGTCCTCCCGGTTCATCTGGTTTAAAGCACAACAGAGAATGAGAAGGAGAGAGAGAGAGAGAGAACGAGAGAGAGAAAGAAAGAGAGAGAGAGAGAGGGAGAAAGAGAGAGAGGGAGAACGAGAGAGAGAAAGAAAGAGAGAGAGAGAGGGAGAACGAGAGAGAGAAAGAAAGAGCGAGAGAGAGGGAGAGAGAGAGGGAGAACGAGAGAGAGAAAGAAAGAGAGAGAGAGAGAGGGAGAACGAGAGAGAGAAAGAAAGAGAGAGAGAGGGAGAACGAGAGAGAGAAAGAATGAGAGAGAGAGAGGGAGAGAGAGAGGGAGAACGAGAGAGAGAAAGAAAGAGAGAGAGAGAGGGAGAACGAGAGAGAGAAAGAAAGAGCGAGAGAGAGAGAGAAGCAGAGGACATGTTACAACAGATTTGCAGCATTTGTGATGAAGTCATTTTTTGGAAATCTATACAACTTCTGAATACCAGCGATGATAAATCTGATAAGAAACATCATTTCACATGAAGATCATCAGTTGCATGGGATAGAAGAAATGAGGAATGTGTAATCTAATGATGAATCTGCCGAGGATAGAATTGACAACAAAAAAAAAAGACTTATGAATAAGATGATAATAAATCCCCTTTCCGCGGGCGTGTTATCTTTTTACTTGAACAGTTTCCAAATCCACCGGGATAAGCAATGTTTATGTTCTGGGTTTAGAGAAAGCAGTGCGACATGATAACAGTCAGACTGGGCTAGGCAGCATCAAGATGGTAGCCAAAATGTGACAGAATGATAGGAAAGAGATATACCTTACCAGAAGAGTCCACCAACCACCAGTGCAGTGTTTTGTGATAGCGTGGAAAATGTTGATGGTCAGGATGAGATGATACATGATTTTTTAAGATTCTGTTTAATATTGATTTGTTACTGAAGCCTCAGAGTTGTCGCTCCGAGGCCTGATGGTTAATGAGCTTAAACCGGACGTGGAAAGTCACCTAGGTTCAAATCCCCAAATTGGCTGGATCCAACCGAAATTATTAGTCGTAGTGTATTTTAAGGCACTACTTCAATGGCAGTTAGACGAAATAGAAGATTCTCCTCTGAATTACTGAGATATCATACTAAGTCTGGAACGGCAGTTTCAGCTCCGGGCTGACAAAAAGAACACACCGCAGTCACCAATGTTTTGTCAGTAAGTCCGGGAAGACCCTATTATACTATGCCCGGTCAGACAGTCAGATGCTGTTATGAATTTTTAGAGTGTACATTTTACTGGCAGAAACTGGCTGTGACGTGCCGGGGTAAGTATGATGCAAGGCGTTATTTACAAGGCATACCTTGAAACTAACTCCAGCGTTATTTTCAAGGCATACCTTAACAGCTTCTGATTGGTCAATGAAACATGCCTTGGAAATAATGCTGGCGTTAGTTCCAAGGCATACCGTGAGTCCAATAAACAATACATAGCTACCCCGGCGGCTTTCCCTGATATGTCAATTTGACTACTGCCCAGACGAACATCGGCCTACGACCTCGATGATACAAACTGACTAGACCCTCACGTATTACATATTTATATCAATCTGACAATGCACAGTCTTTAAAGGCTTCACGTTTAGAAACAGCTTCTGATTGGTCAATGAAACATGCCTTGAAAATAACGCTGGCGTTAGTTCCAAGGCGTACCTTGAAAATAACCACTTTGAAGTATGATAGCCTCCTCATAGTCCCACTGTGCTATGGGGAGACGGAACCCACAATTTTGGTAGTCCATTTTTTGTTTGTTTGATAACCATCTAACTCAAGTTAGCCTCGGAAGTTTTCAAAGAAATCCAACTGCCTTTCTGCATCCGTTGTTTTCCAGTATTATTTGTCAAAGGTCAAGTCGGTTCCAGGCTCGAGGTTGTTGTTTTGTCTCTGCAAACAAAGTAAATACTGGCGGGCACAGGCACATTTTCCGATTATCGTGACAAAACCAGGCACACCTTCGGCCTCCGTCTCATGAATCAAGAAAAAGTGTTTGGTTGTCTTACACAAATGGTTTGCAAAAAATATATCGAGACGGCTCTAGATTTGTTTGTTTAGAAACATCCCCTAGGGTTCCACGACATGCACTGTTGCGCACCTTCGGGCTAAGCACGTTGGGAAGTGACGAGTGACAAAGGAACGCTTGTATTCGGGAAACATGGGCCTACCTGAACTGTGAGAGCGTCTTCCGTTTTTGTTTCTTCTAGACGAGCTGGTTTCCTGTTATGAATTATCCATATTCTTTCCTTGCTTTTCCCTTTCTTACTTGGTTCTTGTCAGTTCCGTTTCTCACTGCCCCGGTCTGTCTGTCTGTCTGTCTGACTCTCTCTCCGCCTCACCCCTCTCTTTGTCTCTCCCTGTTTGTCTGTCTGTCTTTCTCACTCTCTCACTCTCTCTCTTCGCTCTTTCTCTCTCTATGACTCTCTTGCTCTGTCTCGCTCTTTCCCTCTCTGTCTGTCTGTCCCTCTCTCTGTCTGTCTATCTGCCTCTGTCTGTATCTCTCTCAGTCTCCTTCTGTACGTGAGTGTGTGTGTGTGTCTGTCTGTCTGTCTCTCTTCCCCTCTCTCTCCAGGCTTGTCTAAATGTAAAGCAGACAATACACATGACATGTACAACCCTATTTCGGTCCATTTCATATTTGAAACTTATGGTGCTAATAAGTAAACAGGTGTTTTTAATGACTAATTGATGTTTTTTGTTTCTAGCTTCTCACGCCGACTATTATACTTTTTTGCAATTACCAGGTGTTCATGATGTGAACTTAATCAGTTGAACATCTATCTAAAACAAGCCTCGCTCTGTCGCTCTTCCCTTCGGAATGTGTCACGTTCTCCCCGGCGGCAACAGTAAGCAAGATTGTTCCTCAACAAGTGCAGCAAGTAAAACACACTCTTCTCTTGTATACACTGATCTGCGCGTTTGTTAATACCGAATCGCTTTGTTTGCACACGATGCCATACTTCCGAGACTCTAGCCGACCACCTGGGCATTTTCAGTTAAGAAAGAAGACCATAAGAACATTCAATGCAAAGAAGAATATGATCTGCCACATTGTCTTGAATGTCCTGAAGTGTCACTGGCTTGGAATTTGACAGGTCCAAACTGTGCATGTCACGGGAAGTGGTAAAAATGGTGTGGGAACTATATTATTTCTTTGTTCCCTTCTGGGTGGCACTTTAAGCGAGACCCATCTGCGTTGTTGTTTGTGATTACGTTTGGGGTTTTACGCCGCAAGATTGGGGACAGACAGGCAGACAGACATGAAGGAGGGCTAGCAGGTAGATAGATAGATAGATAGATAGATAGATAGATAGATAGATAGATAGATAGATAGATAGATAGATAGATAGATAGATAGATAGATAGATAGATAGATAGATATATAGATAGATAGATAGATAGATAGATAGATAGATGAATAAATAGATAGATAAACAGATAGATAGATAGATAGATAGATAGATAGATAGATAGATAGATAGATAGATAGATAGATAGATAGATAGATAGATAGATAGACAGATAGATAGATAGCTAGATAAATAGATAGATAGATAGATAGATAGAGCGATAGATAGATAGATAGATAAACAGATAGATAAATAGATAGATAGATAGATAGATAGATAGATAGATAGATAGATAGATAGATAGATAGATAGATAGATAGATAGATAGATAGATAGATAGACAGGTAGATAGATAGATAGATAGATAGATAGATAGATAGATAGATAGATAGATAGATAGATAAATAAATAGATAGATAAACAGATAGATAGATAGATAGATAGATAGATAGATAGATAGATAGATAGATAGATAGATAGATAGATAGATAGATAGATAGATAGATAGATAGATAGATAGATAGATAGATAGATAGATAGACGGTGATGCTACAGATCTGGGGGGAAAGCGTTTGTAAAAGGATTGCCCTGCAATTCCGCACTACCCCAACTCGACTTCCTGTAATCTAGTAATTACTGCGCACGTCACTCAAATTCTTGTGAAGGTCGTACCGACCCATTCTCCACCTATCTGTGTAGTTCACGCCTTTGATTATGATAGGGAGTACCAAGAGATGTAACGATAACAAAACTGGATTGAAACAACAAACACCGGCATGTGGAAGCCATCAGTGTTCTGTTCCGTCATGACGTTCCGTGTAACGTTTTTCTGCTACTTTGCCAAGCAACTCATTGGACCACACGAAAGTCCACAAAACAAAACAAGGCAAAACGAAACTCTGACAAAATACGAGTTGAAACGAAGCTGAATAATAATTTTTCCCTGTTCTTGTCCCGAAGTTCACATTTTTTATCTGAGATTTCCAGAGGATTTCCATATCTAATTTTTTCGGTTTAAAAAAAGTATCCTTTGATCGTTTCTTTATGTTAATTCAGATTTTAAATGACACTTTTAAAAAATAAAATTTAATCAACAGAGTATTTTTGTGTCAAGACATTTTGAGGAAAAAACCCCAAATAGAATGGATCAAAGGAGCCAAATTTGATTTAAGCCAGAAAATCACATTTAAATTTTAATTAAAAAATGTAATCTAATCTCAACTAAATTCTCTTTATCTCTGGTGAACAAGTATGTAAGGGGTGACGTACGAGACACCGTACAAACTGTCGTTAGAGGTGAATAACTGTTGGGAAGATCTCGATGTCATTTTAAAATCACGAAGAACTAGAGAACATCAGACTAACCGATGGACAAAAATTGATACAGAGGTAAGTTTCCAACCCACACTCCTCCGCTTACCAGGCAAGCGCTCTACCAACCCAAAGTATAGCAAGATTGGCAAGAGTATTGAATTAATTAACTCTAGGTGTCACAAACCATTCCTCTGCTTGTTGTGAACACCTTAACAAGGTCCCCAAACAATCTTTTACAAGACAAGCGAGTCATCCCCGATGGCAGATTTATCTTTACAGAGAGTCACACATTTCGGCAGTTTTTACCTCGTATTTCCTTGTTACTCTTGATATTTTCTTTCTTTTAATTTCTTGGCTGGGCTTCCTTCTTCTTCTTCTTCTTCTTCTCCTAGTCACTCATTCCCTTTTGATCAGTACACATTAGAGGAGAACTAAAGAAAAAGAAGATAGTGAAGATGATGAAATCGATGATGGTTAAATAAAAATTGGTTTTTTCTATCTCCGGTTCTGCGCTAGTTTATCCATGGAATCGATAGGTGATGTGTCTTATCGACAGACATCCGTGGCTAATGTGCATTCCGTCCTGGTTCCTTTCAGAGGCGCTTTTATTGCCTGCATACAGGAAGAAATCGCTCTTTATGTGAGGTATTCAAAAGGCGCTGATTGTTGTGGTGGAGAAACGGACAGGATAAAGAAAGAAATAAAAGGCTGTTGAAAAAGAGGATGGCTCTGTGGAGGAGAACTTAAAAAGAAAACGGAAGAATTAGAAAGATAAGGATGGGAATCAGGGCTGAATTCATCATGAAAGGTCAAGTGTTAGGGAAAAGGAAATTACAGCCCTGCATATTTATATACATAGGTGATTCCGGACAGGCCACAACATGGAGAAAATCAATGTCATGGCCTATTTCTCAAGGTCTTTGGGCAAAATGTTCATATTTTTCCCCCAGAGCATTCCGCACACGCACTCACATACACACCCACACACACACTCGCTCAACCTTCGCCGTACGTCGTTAAAAACTATGCACGACTTACGTCATTAGGAATTACGACATACGAATTTATTAGTATACCTCTTTAAAAGTATGGTGTCTCCCAGAAACCAGAACGTACCAGAATATGACCAGAAAATCCTCTTTCGGACAGTGGTGTATCTGAGAAACCAGGACGTACGGGGTAGGAATAGTAAAAAAATATGCACGTGCATATTTTAAAATCTACAATTATGGGAAGATGTGCAGTGACGCCACTGAAGATACCTAGAACTACAAGAAAGAAATTCCAGAAATAGGATAGTTACAAATGTTTTTCGTTTCTTGTTGGTCAATTAGACCCACAACATTCGGCGAAGGTTAAGACACGGTCCGTGGACACATTTTTTCCATGTCTTATCTCCAGACAAGACCCTGCACACTCCCAATCTCTATAAATATTATCGCCCTTTCTCTAAAGGTCTTTCGGCAAATGTACACGTTTTTTCCTGGACCCCCCTCCCCCCCTCCAAAGTTGAATTTATATAAGCAAATGCAAATTGCTTAAGAAAGGCAAGGCTTAGGGCATGTATTCCCTTTATGCTTCCCTCACCATGCGAGGCCTAGTGCACACCCGCGCTCTTATATATCATCCCCCTGGTCAAGGTCTTTCTGGAAATGCCCACCGATTTTTCCTGGTTCATCCCTAAAAAAAAAAAAAAAACCATCTGAATCTATATCAGCAAACTTGTTCACATAGGCCATAGCTGATGCACAATCACTCCTCTCCCCTTACCTCTCTCCATGCCAGGCTGAACACGCCCATTCTCTCATAGATTCGCGTATGCAACACACAGGTTATGTTTGCTGTGGTCATAGGACAAGGCCTACAAAAAATTTCGATATACAAAAAAAAATTAAGACAAACTGGGAGTTTGAGCTCAGTCCTGAGGCTCTCTCCCTATAAGTAGCCGAAGAGTTATGATCTCAAATGTACATGTAATCAGTGGTTGGCTCAGCCGTCGTAACCTTTCTCTACATCCACATCTGTGATACATCAAACACAGGCAGAATATCGCTGAACTGATCGACAGACAGGTTTTTGTGAAGTTTTTGTTTACATTTGTAGTCTATCTATCTATCTATCTATCTATCTATCTATCTATCTATCTATCTATCTATCTATCTATCTATCTATCTATCTATCTGTCTGTCTGTCTGTCTGTCTGTTTGTCTATCTAGCTATCACATAGGTCACATTATCTGTTCATTTGCCAGTATGTCTGTCTGCTCTCCGAGTTATTTCCATTTCCACGGTATATTAATAGTGTGTGTTTCTTTCAACACTTGTCACAACTGTTCATAAGA
>OZ007570.1:62594631-62692131 GCA_963931925.1 Onchidella celtica | reverse complement strand
CTTCTGGTCCCCACTGGCACGACCTTCCACTTGTCGCCCGGACCGATAAATTCTGCGTCTTCCTTTAGGAATGAATAACTTGGGAACCACGTGTGTCGAGCTTCTCCTCTACTTATACTCCCGAGGCCTTTGCACACGCGACTAGTTTAAAGCGAGTCGTGTGTATCTATTCACGCTCGTCAACAATGTTAAAAACCATGTTTTCCCCTGCTAAGCTCACCCCTCTTAGACTCGTGGCGCACAAGGCCACCGACCTTCCTCGTGATAGTAATCTTTCATGCTAGTCAACAACTTAAAAACTCCCCTTCTCCCCTACTAAGTTTACCCCCTCTGTACTCGTGGCGTACAAGGTCATCAACCTTAATCGTGACAATCTGTATTGAAGCAGTCAAATAGTTCATGCAGCACGCCATTTTTTATCAATTTTGAACACCAAGCTCAATATTCTGTTGGCCCTTCGCTCGTACACAGGGGTGTGAGACAGTGGGGGTGCGTTGCTGAGACCAAACATTAGGTAAAGCTTACACCTAGAGAAAGGTGGGGGGGTTCAAAATCGAGGGCACGTACAAAAGCCATGTAAAGTGCATTATTTAGTAGCCTAAGTATCCCCAGCCTCACCCCTTTCAAAATTCCGAAATTTCTGCCCCGGGGAAAATCTCATCCCAGGTCAAGGAACCGCGCATTAAAAGCAAAAGCAAGGAGGTAAAATCGTGGTGACGAATTGCCGGACACAGCAACGGAAGCCACTGGCGTCTCAGTCACTCATTCTTCTATGACATGCTCGTCCTGACAGAGGCGACTCGTACAGAACAGCACAGAAGGACGAACAATTTATTTAGTGAGGTAAAGCTGCACAGTCCAGATTGTCTATACAGAAGCGAAGAAGAACTCCTTTTGAGAGTTTACTGGGCTGAAAAAAATGATGAATTGACAGAGATAGAGGGAAAGAGAGAGAGAGAGAGAGAGAGAGAGAGAGAGAGAGAGAGAGAGAGATAGAGAGAGAGATAGAGAGAGAGAGAGAGAAAGAGAGAGAGGAAGAGAGAGAGAAGAGAGAAACAGAGAGAGAGAGAGGGAGAGAGAGGGAGAGAGAGAGAAAGGGAGAGATAAAAGAGAGAGAGAAATAGAGAGAGAGAAAGAGAGAGAGAAGGACAGAGAGAGAAACATAGAGAGGAAGAGAGAGAGAGAGAGAAACACACACACACACACACAGAGAGAGAGAGAGAGAGAGAGAATGAATAGGTGATACTGAGGATGAAACTAGGAAATGTATAAAATCTGCAATAGAAAATGTTTGCCACTATTGCTTTAGATAGAATGTTACATCATGCCATCCACCGTTGAATCCCTCAGGTGTACTTTTGTAAATTAGTTTGAGCCATGCACTGATTAATTATAGACAGACACAAGACCAAGTCAATTATCGGATACAATTTGCTTAGCCATAGGAAAGTATTTCAGATTCATAACCTGTAGCGACACATCAATTATTTTATAGCTAGCTGCAGGTCAGTAATTTGTTCAAGGCACAGAAACGTTGGTGAACTATGATGTAAAGAGTTTATTATGATGTTGGTTGGGCTAATTATTAATTTAAGCTTTTATTGAAATAGCTGCAGTTTAACTTTTTATTTCTTCAAGAAATTCATTGACAAATCCCCAAAACAGTAATTTTTCTTCAGCTACGCCAAAGACTTCTCATCTCTATTAGTGCGAATTTAATACCCATGTTTATCTTTTAGTTTTAATTTGCTTCAATTATAATATATATTAAGGAACGGCTAATGACTGCAAGCAGGAGCGAGGATGTAAAATAAAAAAAGATTTAAAAAATAAAAAAAAAAGGAATCACTTGGGCCCGGAAATTGATTTATAATCGTTTCAGCAGCGCTAGTAAAATTCTGTTTATGATTTTTTCGGAGAGAAAACTGTGACTCTGAAAGGCAGTTTGCCTGCAATGTTCTGGTCATCATTCGCTGCTTGGAATAATCATCACGGTACTAATCTGTTCATTTTCTTAAATTCTGTGGCTGATCCTAAAATTTCCAGGCAGTTGGGAAGCGCTGATTCTCAGCCCATTTCCCTTGTGCGTGTTTCCCGACCCCCCTCCCCTCCCCCAACCCCTGCGTCGAACGTGCGTAAGATGGCTTCTTGCATTGCCCACTGTTCTGAGGTTTACAATTTACTTAGAACTCACAAACAGCAACTCAGAAATCCTCTGCAGTGCGCTCGAGTCCTACGAGAAAGTTCAACATAAAAGTGCTGTAATGGAGGAGAAAATGAAGTGACTTACAGCTACATTCCCCTCTGACATTTATCTATAGGCCTACGTCTCTCGCTCTTCACGCTACTTAAGAAAGTTTGATGGCAGACATTGTCTCCCAGGCTATGACAAAAGAAAGATAAAAGTACACTCAAATTATCTCTCTATATGTAATCGTATCTGCCTCCAAAAATATAACCATTGTCAAAGCTGCAGAAACGGGAAAAAAATCTTAATTATCGGCAAATCTTGCATTTCCACTGAAATTTGATTCTAACTTAATCCAGGAAGATATCACCATTTTAAATAATATCGCGTATTGACAAGTCTGTTCTGTCTCATTGCTGGGGGAAAAATTGGATTTCTGAAAACACTTCTCATTCTAACAAAGAATGTAATGGATATGGAGCGTGAGCACTATATAAATATTGTTCAAGTATTCAACAGGATATAGATACATTTAAAATGTTCAAGAATAACAAAAAATGTTTGTCTCAATTACGCTTAACTACCAGAGGCTCCAACAAACAGCACGTTTACGTGAGATGAATTGGAAAACAGGTCATTTGAAACGCGTCCCCTGGGGGTGGGGGGAGGGGTGGGGGGAGTCTCTGAGTAAATTAGATACTAGAAGTGCTAGTTTTTTATTTCTTGGTCTCTTTTCTTTTTGTCCATATCGTATTTTGTAAACAAATTAATGCCCGGCCCAAATAAACATGAACCAGTCGTCACAGGAGAACGTACTGGCAGCTGAAACTGCAATGTAGCCTGGTTAGGCTGCTGGGAGGTTGGGTGGGTGGGGGGGGGGGGCTTATTGACAGTGACCGACTTTTGTTCATGTCCAGGTCGTCCAAACAAAATTTATTAGAAGTAGGCTACATCATAAAGTGCAATTACCAATTGAATTGTTATTATTGTTATTATTATATATTACCATTATGAGAAATAGCAATGCCCAGAGCACTACTAAAGGTCTGCTTGTGGCAATGTCTCCAACATTAACACGTTCAGTATTCTGACCGATTTTCTCTGGGGCTCCTTAGAAAATAATTGACAGCAAAATTCCAGAAAGATCCTTCATTTGGTCTCAAATTTACGACCATCCAACAGTGTTAGTCTAAACTATTTCTTTTGATGGAAATCTGAACCTCCATTGGCTTTTGATTTCTTCTTCAGAGAGTGCGGGTTTTGATTTTTGTGTTTTTTCTTAGTCCCATTTTTTAGTCACTTATGATATGATTATGTTTCGTCCATTTCATTTATTTGTGAGCTTTTTGAAATAATTGACAGCCGCCAGACGCAGGAGCCGTTGCAAAGAGGAAAGATGCGATTAGCCAACAGACAAGTGAAGTAAGAAGTAGAATGAGGTTTATTCTATAAATCAGCCGAGGTTCCACCAATCACAGTCGTTAATTTTGCTCAGTTGTGAAACCTTCTGAATATCTTACACGTGTGGGTGAATTTAATTCACACCACTGCGTAACTCGCAAACATGAGCGGGGAAACGCTTAAGTTAATAAATACAGTGTTAAGAAACTCCTCAGATGGAGCGAGGTAGATGACGATTGTCAGAGGAAGGGTGGATTCTTTCATTAGATGTTTCGGCCTTTAACTTTCTCATATTATATCATCGTCATCTGATCGTAGCACGATGCCTGGGGTTGCATAAATAGTTCATTAGAGGAAAAGTGAAAGGATTGAATCTTGCACAAAGGCCAGGATTCCGCAAATCCTGTTAATATATGAATTTATTTATTATATTTCGTAACCTGATTACCACAGGGAAGGTGGCAGATTAATGAAAATGGCATACGTATGGTCAATGGATTAGTTCCTGTCTTTTAAGAACAATTATCCTTTTTTTTCTCTTAATTTCGTGTAATCAAAGAGGCCGGTGTTCAGTAACACTGTCAATTTTCGTTTGTAAATATGTAAACATGCAGGAAATTGGAATCTGAACAAATCTGCCTAGTAGACAGAGAATATCATATCGTCGGTTGGCTGTTCGAACCTCGTTAAGTCCAAAATCAAAATTTTACAGGAGAAGGAAAAAACTGATTATCTTTAATAGTTTTCATTATTGGGAGCTGTAACTTGGCATCTAGCCTATGTTCTTGACCAGTAGTTGTGCCGCGTATTGCATTTTGACGACAACCCTACTGTAATTACGTAACCAGAGTTAAGCAGGTTATAACACGCCGAAGTCGGCTGTTGGAACCTGCCTAAAGCTTTAACGAGGTTCAAGCGCACACATCGCGCCGCTTGGCTGATCGTATAACCTGCAACCTTTCTTTGGGCATAGTAAAAATATGTTTAAAAGTGCCTCGGAGGCATTTATTGTTGTCTTTGCCGTTTTAGTTCTGTTTTAAATTTATCCCTCGAAACTTAGTATTTCACTTCGTTTATTTCCTAGGTATCACACCATCACCGAGCGAATGAATGTAATATAAATGTATGATTTACTGTCTAGCCTAAACCAAACTATTTATTCACACCTGACTCTTTAGTAACACAAAGTATTACATGTCATTTGTTTACAAAAGACATTAAATACATCATTAAATCTCTCTTTCTATACTATTTCTACTGTTTCTCTCTCTCTCTCTCTCTCTCTCTCTCTCTCTCTCTCTCTCTCTCTCTCTCTCTCTCTCTCTCTTCTCTCTCTATCTGCCCGTCTCTCCCTCTGTCTATCTTTGTCTATGTTATGTCCTTGCTCACTGCCCCCTCCCCAGCCGCATCCACCTGACCCTGCCGCTCTCTTTCTCTCTTTGAGAGAGTTGCACTCCAGTTCTTTGAGAGAGGGCTGCATTTTGGTTCATTGAGAGAGAGAGAGAGAGAGAGAGAGAGTTGCATTTTGGTTCTTCGAGAGAAATGCAATTTGAAAGAGGTGCACTCACGTTCTTAGAGAGAGAGAGAGAGAGCTGCATTTTGGTTCTTTGAGAGAAATGCAACTTGAAAGAGGTGCACTCCAGTTCTTTGAGAGAGGGCTGCATTTTGGTTCTTTGAGAGAGATGCCATTTGAAAGAGATGCACTCCAGTCCTTTGAGAGACAGCTGCATTTTGGTTCTTTGGGAAAGATGCAACTTGAAAGAGGTGCACTCCAGTCCTTTGAGAGAGAGCTGCATTTTGGTTCTTTGAGAGAGATGAAACTTGAAAGGGGTGCACTCCAGTCCTCCGAGAGAGAGCTGCATTTTGGTTCTTTGAGAGAGATGAAACTTGAAAGAGATGCACTCCAGTCCTTTGAGAGAGAGCTGCATTTTGGTTCTTTGAGAGAGATGAAACTTGAAAGAGGTGCACTCCAGTCCTTTGAGACATAGGGTCTTTGAGAGCTGTGCACTTGGTTCTGTGAGAGAGTTCCAGCATAGTTCTTTGAGAGAGGGTTGCAGTTTAGTGCACTGAGAGAACTGCTCTGTGTTTCTTTGAGAGATCTACTTTCACACCAGTAAGGTTTGTGTGCAACGTCAATTAAAGGCTCCTGCGATCGGCATCTTCCTCTAACAGGTTTTGAAAGTGCTTATTGCACCATTCATTGTCCTCTGCTCAGAGGAAACGTTGAAAATAACAAACTGGAAATGCACAGTGACTTATGTGTTACATACTGGAAAGCACTGGATTCAAAAATTCAGATAGTGGGGCGCTTTATTTTGTCTGGTCACTGATTGATATGGGACTGACAGTATTTATAGCTATTAAAGTGTGGGTGGGGCGGAGATCCGCATGATTAATTACGGATTGATCAATTAACTCAAAATATTTACCAAAATAATATTTACCATTCCCTTATTTTGATCCGCCCGTATTCGCCGGTCTTGTCTTACTTTCTTCAAAGACGGTGTACACTCCATTGAGCGGCAACTTCAAAGACCGTAAACTCGCCGCCGCCCTTCCTTTGATCTATTCATTCAAGTTTACCCTACCGTCGGTGATTACATTAATGACAATAGATCTCTGACTTCGGACGCAAAATATACACCGGTTGATATCTAGGCTATTTCAAAGTGATCACTTTTTATTTGTCCCCGGACTCAATGATTTTACTGGCACATAACTATAATTATATAAAGTACTTTTAAAAAAAAAGTCATTTCGAACTTAGTAAAAACCTAATTACTCTGTGTGCCTGTGTGTGTGCAGGCGTGTGTGAATTTGGTACACAATAACCTATTCCCTGTATCTCCAAACCCTTTAAAAAAATTATGAGTTACAGGGTATGGTACATGACTGCCCTTCTTCAGTATCGTTATTTGTAAACATGATACAGTCATGCACTACTACGAAATAATGATTTTTACATCGATGCTACATTTGTCGACTTTCACTTTTTTTCTTCATTTTCAAGCGTCAACCATTGGTACATGTAATAACAATGCTATTAAACGTTTACTAAACGTTTAGTATTAAACGCTACTAAACTAAACGTTTAGTGAGGTTCAAACGCCAACAATTGGCCGTGGCCAGCGGTGCATAACCTGGCAAACGATTTTAGCCAGGTTCAAGCGCCGACATTCCGCCAGCTGTACGTTAACGAGGTTATAACACGGAATTACAACATCGCTTTTCTCCACTACTAAGCAGAATTTTTTCGTTTTTTCAAGTGCATCCGATGCGTCTCGTGCTATAGATTCCATTTTTTAAAAAAAGTGAATTTGCCCAAAAATGGACTTAACGATGTTCCAACAGCCAACCGACGATATATTTATTCCCCTGCAAAAATTGCACTAAGCTTAAACATGATTATGCCCTACTTTTCATCGAGTAATCAGCAGAATGCCAATCTCAGAACCCTGACAGAGGTTCCAGAAAAAAGCGAACAATACTATTTCTCCTGTGATAAATGAATTTCCCAAACCAAACCAAAGTAGAAAATGTACAATTTTAATTTATGGAGTTTCCTTGAACTACCCGATAATGATGATGTGGGGCTATGAATGTCTCCAATGTCTCTCAATGATAAATCATTCAAATGAGAGATATCTTTTCCAGCTGTTAAAAGTGCAGAAATTTACACCAGCTCAGCCTTGACAATAACAGAGGTTTTTGCTCTGATTGAATTCTGTTTTTCTCTTCTAAAAACCCACAGGGCAATGTCGGAAACGGAGCCGGAAACTGGCCAGAAAAAGTTGGCCGTGCGGTGTAAAACAATTTTTACATTTTGTTTTGTTCTTGCATTTTGTAATTTTTTAAGTTCTATATTATCCGTTTGATCAGAGTTGTTATTTGGAGCAATTTCGTGGACACGTGCAATCTATTCATCTGGCAAAGAGACGTGGACATCATAAAGCGCACCAAATCCCCGGTTTACTTTGGCGGAGCAAATAAAGCCGTGAGTCAGTGCAGCTTGACCTGTGGAGATGTGGAACTGCAGAACATGGAGTGCAATACACAGATAACTGTATGACATAAGGAAAGATTTGTTTATTACATCAGACAAAAAGAAACAATATAAGTGAGAGCAAAATAGCTAAGGATATGATAAGGTAGATTGAATGGTAATATATCTTCAGATTTTGCTTGCCATCTTGCAACAAACATGTATGGGAGTTGTTGTGTTTTTTTCATCTCTAAGTTGACACTGGAGTATACAAGAACGTAACGTACATATTTTTTGGAATTGGTACATTAGTAATATGTGGTGTTTGTTTCTTCTGGACTTTACATTGCTCAGTAATTCATGAATTCACATACGTCTGCATGACCATGGTATCTTCATCTCTAAAGCTGTGTTTTCATTTGTACGGAAACGGAAACGTCAAAAATCCATCAAGTAATGAAAAGGAAGAATGTTTTCATATATTATACGGAAAAGGGCCTTTCCGTACACATGAAAACATTCGTTCTATTTCAGTACTTGAATGGTTTTGACATTTCCGTTTCCGCACGCATTAAAAGCCAGCTAAAAATTGAATTTGAGAAAATGATCTGGCATTAACGAAGACAACATTGTCTAATACAGTCCCTTCATGAGATTTATTCCCTGGACAGTAATGGATCCCACGTCCATGAACCTGAAAACTAGACAGTCGCTGTACCCAACATTGTCCAACTTTCTTAACCTTTATTATATAATTTATCTGAAGGACGCACGTTAGCGATATGACTTTCTTATTGGCCTGGTGAACCCGACTGCTAGTTGTTCTGGACAGTTCTTTGATGTCTCAAACTGATAAGAAGGAAGCAATGATGTAAAGGGAAGAAGGAAAGCTCGAATATCGATTTTTATTCTCAAGGCCAGAAGTGAATTTTCTGGTTCAAATATTCGAGGACGCTTGTAATGCCTGAGGTGTCAGACTGAAGTCTTCTGTGTTAATCTGATCTCCCCAGTCGATACCAGTATTACTTCGTAATTCCACTTTGCTGGAGAATCAAACAAAATAGTCCATATTTCTGTACAAATCTAAATGTCAGGCATCTCGTTGGTCCCCGATAAGTAATGCGATAGTGAGTTGGAATCGTCAACTATTTGCCATATTGTTGTATGTGCATTTTTGCGTTTTCGGGAAAATGATGATTAAAGTTTGGCCGGCAAAAGGTATAAAACGCATAAAACATTACGTCACAACCACTCATCTCTACATGTTTTTAATGGATCGGAACGACACTTATGTATAATGAATTATAATTATAGGAGTGAGAGAATCATTATCATGACAAACCTCAAAATCGGCAGAATGTCACACACAACAATAAATACCCCTCGATATACTGAGCAAGTGCTGAAAAGACAGGCAGCATAATGATTATCGTACAAAAACAAACAAACATCATTCTTTTACGCCAAGAGAAAAGATATCGGATTCCCTGATTCTCTTACAAGGTTTAAACTCGGTGAGCCATTTGTGACGGGGTCAGGAATGAGGTATGTGGGCGAGAATGAATCGCATTACAGAGGTAAAAGAAAGTACAAAAAATAACAAAGCCTCCAATCATACACAAGCATGAATGGGAAATAGAATCCTAAGGCAGATATTACATGGGAAATGAGTCATTCTGACAGTAATGGAGATGAAACCAGAAAATCTCCGTTGATTGGATGACGTCAGAGTTGTGGGATGTAGCAATAATACTTTTCATTTCACGCCAATGTAATGAAATCCATGTAGAAAAAAAAATGGAACGCACAATATTGCTGCATTGCAAAAAAAAAAAAAAAAAACACAAGAACAAACAACAACAACAACAACAACAACAAACAAAACTGAAAGGTGCAGAGTTCGATTAGCAAGTGATCGTACTTCAAAGACACATTATTGCATGCAAAACTGGGAACACACATTTAATTCATCGACAAACATAAACCGGAATATTTCGACATCACCCAGAGAAAATAATAGAAAAATAAAATGAATGAATACATAATCAGAGCCACATTCAAATTAACATGAGCACTATATCAGTTCTACTATTTACAGACCATTTTAAAGACAAAGGCTCACATAGAGATTTTGCATAGATCCAAATTCAATCAGAAAATCTTTACCAATTTCCAATGTAGACGAAAGCTTTAGGCAAATATTTGGGCAGATTTGAAAAGTTGATTACAGATCAAATTATATTATTTGCGAATAAATGCAGTGACACATCAGCTCCAGGAGGGAGTTCGGCTGCAAGTTTACGAAAATGTCGAAGACGTTGACAAAGGGAAGTGATAAATCTGAGCCAAGGTCGAAGTTCATCTTATCTTGAACAATACTATGCAGACATAATATAATTATTATGAACCTTATACGGAGCAATACTGAAGACTGAAGACACACACACACACACAGGCAAACAAACACACAGCATGCACGCAGAGGTTTACTGAAGTACTCAAACATGCTCACACTTTAATTTATTTAGGTGGAAGTCACAGAGTTGTAAAAATTAAATATTACATATCAGAATTAAGGCTATTAGGAGATGTTAAGACTCACTCGATGAACGAAGTTTGTTACACTTCGAATTTTACTGTTTCTCCTCATTCCGTCGTCTCTTCTTTCCTACTCACTTAAGCCTCCACCCCATCCCCACCTCTTCCCCCACGTATTTCTTCTCTTTTCTTCTACCTCTCTCGCTTGCCTACCCCCCCCCCCTTCCCCTCTCTCTCTCTCTCTCTCTCTCTCTCTCTCTCTCTCTCTCTCTCTCTCCCTTTGACAAACCGTTACTCTAATACAAATTCCCCCTGTACTGGTCCTCTAGTGCACCCATAAAACCATACATAGATACAACAAACGACGTAAAAGGCAAACTAATTCTAAGAAAATCTGGAAAATTCCGCCGATTATAATAAACGTCAGACTGGCTAAGAACCTCACACTCACAGACACACTCCCACTCATCATCAAAGATACTTTCAGGCCAATTCCAGATCCTGACCCTTGGACGTCTGAGTCAAGGAATCACTGGAGATTTCTACCATTATTCCGAAAACGTCTCAAGGTCATGGTATCAAGGCTGCTCTGCAGTGGTATGGGAAAACACCGTATGCGCGAGAAACCGTTTTTACAGGTGACTCTGAAAACATTTGGCGTGGATCTCCATGTTAGCTTTTGTTCAGCTCCCTTCTTATAGGAATATAATAAACTCTTTGTATGACAAAACCATAACAAGGAACACAGAACTAAATCAAAACAAAGGACACTGCGGTCTAGAGGTTAGCTGTTCGCCTCTCATGCCGAGGGTATCGGGTTCGATCCCTGGTCTGTGCGCAGGCATGCTGGACTTGTTTTTCGGGGGGAAAAAACTCCTATCCTCGACCCTATGGAAGGTAGAATCGAGCGCCTAGTCTTCTCGTATAAGGACGAAAAACTCGAAGGGCCCGTGTGCGCGCTGCACACTTTAAAGATACCTCGGCAGTTAACAGACGAGAAGAGAAGGCCGAACAAGTCCGCTGTCCGGGCCGATTTCTAAATAAAAATTAATTAATTCCTACCACAAAAAACACACAGAAATAAGTACAACAAAAATCAATACAAGAAAAGTGAGGTGTCAATGCCAAGAGCAGCGAACCTTCTAAAATAAAGACCTGAACACAAAATCATTACCCAAATAGAAAGATAGAGCACATTATTTCATTCTACAGCATAAATGTTAAAAAGCGAATTTGAGCTAAATTGGCCTATGCGGCCTTTTGTCGTAACACGGCAGTGCTCAGTGGTATCGCTTAGGGACTCGAACCAAAGATTCTTACAGCCGCCGTGGAGGCGGACTGGACAACGATATTGTCTTTTTGACCTGAGGGACCCTGGGGGACCTGGGTTGGGAGGGAAGAAGAGATCTCTTGTCTGAAGCCTGATCATGTGTGACATAGACCCAATTCAATTTGGATTGGTTGCCGTGCGTATTACGTCAGTGAGCGACCAGGCCTGTGATGGAAAGGGTAGGGGAACAAGTAATAGATTTGTGGCTATCTGGCATCGGCAGACACTGGTCACTCGGCCGGTCATTGAGACAAATGACCAGGAGTGGACAGGGCCGAAGCTCAAACTTAACAAATTTGGTGGGGTTTAAAGACAAGAAAATTCGGATTTCACTGTATAGGTTAAAGCTGGGAGTTGGGAGAATTTTTGTTTCCAATCCACAGTTACAAGCTTGAGGAATATCCACCAGAAAATGAATGAGATGTAGGCAAATTATGCCAAGGACCAAAAAATCTTGAGCCTCAGTTTTCTTCAATATTGCCTTTTCTTGGGGTGCGGGTGGGGGGGGGGGGGGTAGGGAATAGCCCATTGATCTTTAGAACTGACCGATCAAAACCTTGGAAATCGCAATGGTCGTTTTTTTTTTTTTAGTGATAAAATGCTTGTGAGGCTTTCATCCATCAGAGGCGCTATCCTTTTCCAGTGGCCAGTAGGATGCATTTTATGGCTGTCGTTATGACATAATAATTGTACTGGCATTAGAGATTTCAGATAAAGAAGTTTCAACGGTTCACTGGAACTTTTTACATTGAGCCAATGTTGGCTCAAGAAAGGAGTTCACCACGCCCCTGTTTGGGCAAGGAATTTTTAAAAGAATGGGGGAAAAAGCACACACACGCTACAAGAGGATGAGCAAGATGAACTTGATGGGTTTTGGGGGGGGGGGTATGGTCTGACCAATTTCAGCCTGTGAAAATGGAAGTCTGAAAACATCTGAGAATAACTGGACATGGTCCAGTCAAGGCAAAGAGAGATTGTCCATCTGAGGCCGAAGTCTTGTTTACTTGGCTCATGGTCATCACAATGTGGGTCAATAGCTCTGGAAGGATTAGATACAAAGCTTTTTTTTGTCCATTCATCCCACCTTCTCCATCTCTCTCTTCATCGTATTCGTCGACATTTCTGTACGCGTTATTCAGAATCTCCATAAGATACGGTAGAATAAATGCAGTGCATAAAGCACAAGGGATCTCAACTAAACAGAATCATTTTAACCCCTTGAATGCCAACAGCGTATTACCATGAATGATCTTATGTATGTCGGCTGTGAGTTTCCCTAGTAAAATTACGAATTATTACACGCTTGAAAAAAATTGCCATTGAAATTTCCGGTTTACCTTTTGGAATAATTGAATACCCAAATTCAAAAGTGACAAAGGGTTCGAAATAAATCGTAGCAGTGCTGATTGGCATTGAAAGGTTATGAAACCTCAAACGCTTAATAAAGCTGGGTTTTCATGCGTACCGAAACGGGAACAGAAAAGCTAAAAAAAAAAAAACAACCTCTGTGGACACATTTGGAAACACTATTTTTTTACAACTTGATGAATTTTTGACGTTTCGGGTGCCAGTTCCCTTTCCCTACCTAGAAAACACAGCTTTATTCAATGCTTCGAGATAAGTAGTCTACAAGTCTCGGGTTAAACAAACGAAAAAAACAACAACAAAAAACAAGGGAATGAATGTTTAGGAACATACTCATTTGTGAGTCTGTAACTGTTCATGCATCACCTGCCCATTTGTGTTGATGAGATGGATGCAGATACGCTTAAATGTTACGGGTATATGAAATGTGCTCGTATTTCGAGGGTAAGAAATGCAGTATATGACGGGTGACTTGATATAACACAGATTTCGTGATATGGATGCTCAAACCAGTGCTGACATGAGAACGGTGCTGGATCACCAAGGTGAACTCGCACTTTTACTTTTCACTTTCCGGCCCAGTACAGATCACCTGTTCCATGGGATACTGGAAAAGGCAAGGAAAGTACTTGGTTCATTGACGACTGGAGCAAATTTTGAAAGTCACGGAACATTACAGATAATACTTTAAGAACAATTTTTTTTTTTAATCCCAAACACTCATTTCAAACAGGTCACGGTACAGAAGATGTTTTAACCAATACCTGTTTTTGTACCAGCAATTTCGTAGACACGAAAACCCAGATGGTGTTTCAACTAAATGTTTTGTTTCGTCTGGTAATTGAAATTGCAGACACAGCTTGAACATTTTTCTTGTTCTTGTCGGAACCAGTAATATTTTTACAGACTTCGAGACTGCTGTGTTTTTGTATAAAATAATGCTTCCGCCTAGAATATTGAAGAATCTTGTGGAGTTGAGGACCCGATTGATTTTTATGGATAGTTTATGAGCTGTGTGCCCTTCGAATTTCCACGACAACAGCCCTTGGCTACGGGGTGACAGTAAGTAGGTTGGCTCCCTCTCCTTGTCTTTCTGTCTGTTTGTCTGTCCTCCTCTCTGTTTGCATGTCTGTTTCTGTTTCTCTCTCTCTCTCTCTCTCTCTCCAAGTGTCTCTCACCAACTCTCTCTGTGTGACTGTGTGTCTGTCAGTACGTCTTTTTGTTTGTCCGTCTCTCTGTCTTTTTGTTTGTCTGTTTCTCTCTCTCTCTCTCTCTCTCTCTCCCGGGCTATCCGTTTCTCTCTGACTCTCTGTGTCTTTTCGTTTGTCCTTCTCTCTCTGTCTCTCTGTGTCTTTTCGTTTGTCCGTTTCTCTCTGTCTCTCTGTGTCTTTTCGTTTGTCCGTTTCTCTCTGTCTCTCACTCTGTGTCTGTTTATTTGCCCGTTTCTCTCTCTCTCTCTGTCTTTTTGTTTGTCTGTTTCTTTCTCTCCTGTCTCTCTCTCTCTCTCTCTTTCACCCTCTCTCTACTGCTCTCTGTCTGCCTCTTTCTCTCTCTCTCTCTCTTTCTTTCTCTCTCATTCTCCTCTTTCTCTTTCCTTCTGTTTCTTAACAGTGTCAATTTTCTGGACCATTTCCTATTATAGAATGGCCTTTTCCTATTCCAGATGGACGTGGACTCGACCATTCAGCCATTTTAGCCAAGGCGAAATCTACATTTTTATTCAATTCCCTGGGCACGTTTCTGGCACGAGGTTTGCACAAGGAGATTCTGAGCTGTTCTGACAGTAGTAAAAGTGAACTTAGAAGTCGATGTCATGACATTCTCAGCCGTCTTAGACCTTTAGAAAGGGGCAGCTGTACTTTCTTTCAACATGGATCCAGGAGATATAGAGTTGATGGAATATTAGTGTTTCTTTTAAAACTCTATCTATCTATCTATCTATCTATCTATCTATCTATCTATCTATCTATCTATCTATCTATCTATCTATCTATCTATCTATCTATCTATCTATCTATCTATCTATCTATCTATCTATCTATCTATCTGTCTGTCTGTCTGTCTGTCTATCTATCTATCTATCTATCTATCTATCTATCTATCTATCTATCTATCTATCTATCTATCTATCTATCTATCTATCTATCTATCTATCTATCTATCTATCTATCTATCTATCCGCTAGTCCGTCCGTCCGTCCACCTGTCTGTCGGTCTGTTTATCTATTATCTATCTATCTATCTATCTTTCTAAGTATCGATCTATATAATATATAATATATTTTCATAAAGCCATCCACCCATCCGTTTCTCTCTCTCTCTCACAGTCCCCCCCCCCCTCTCTCTCTCTCTCTCTCTCTCTCTCTCTTTCTGTAGACCTCCTTTTAAATGACGTATGGCTCCAGACAAGAGAAAACTAGTAAAAAGGGCACTACCAACAAGGATGGAAAGGGCTTCTTCATTTGTCACCTACGGCTTGACCTGTCAACGAGATGGATGAGAGTGTATCTAAGATATGGCCAGACGCAAAAAAAAAAGCTCACATTAAAACTCTATTGTCATCCAGGCAGTGAGAGATCAGACCAATTTCGCTGACACTACAGAAGAAGACGTGCAGTTTACCACGTGGGCTGCTATAGACACGTTTAACATAGAAATGTGACGGCCGATCAGCCACTGAATGCTCGGGGCGAAGCCCTCAATAAATGTATATTATGTGCAAGAAACGTAAATTGCAAACTCCGAGAACTCAAAGACACCGTAAAAGCACAGAAATATGCCATTTTCACCTGAATCCATTAAATTCAACATGGATGAATGAATGTATTGGTACCTAGTTGTTTTATGCTCAGTGAAGACAATTTTCGAATTTGAGCCCTGCCTTTTCCACGCCGCACTTTAAAATACTATTCCTTCCAAGTATTTTTCACACGAGTGTTTTCCCCTGCCCAAGTAATTTTTTTCAAATTTGACCACTGTGCGGTTGATATGGAAAAAAGTGCATAAAATGATTATTTATTGATTGTTTTTGAAACTTTTTTGTGCTAAAAGTACAGAATTGGTTACTGTTTAATATAAAACTGTGTCTTTGTCATATTTCAATGCAGAGAATTGTTGTGTGGAGGTGCAAAACTAAAAAAGTACAAAATTATAAAATGTTGACAACATCAATGATTTCAGATCTAGATCTAGATCCACAACCATCTGCAACAAATTCTTCATTACTGTCATCCTCCATCATCTCTTCATTACTGTCACTATCCACGAAGATTTCATGCAAAGTTTCGGATGTTGCAAAAATTTTGAAACTTTGCCTCGCTGTGGTTAGAATCGCGAAAAAATACAGTAAATTGCACGAAAACAGTTCCCTATTATTATTTAGAGTAGCTTCCCTTCGATATCCATCAAGGGAAATCATTGTGAATAAAAACTACAGACTGTAGACTACTGTGGAGTAACGAAACCTCAAAAACGGGTAATACCCGCTCGCGGGCGGCCGCGTCGTAAACTGGAGAACGGGTAATACCCGTTCGCGGGAGGAAATGTGTTGAACTCTAGTATTCCAACTTTTTCCTGTTCGTGTTTTGAAAAAATAAAAAAATAAAAAACCAGAATATTTTTCTCCCAGTGTCACTGATACTTTGGATGCAACTTTACCTTGCCGAATGAATAATCATGGTGTGTAAACTAATGCAAATGCTTTATTTTGTAAGCTTAAGCCAGTCACGGCTTTTCTGCTTGTCTGGTACAATCTGATTTTAATGAATTCATCAATGGCAATTGTGTGCTGTAAGACTGTAACAAAGAACTGAGACCTGTTAAGACGTGTACTGTAGCAATGTCTTATGCGATCCAAATGAAAAACTGCTTTTATAAAATAATTTCCAAGGAAATTTGTGGGTAAAAAAAACAAAAAAGGTTTAAGTATCAGACCAAAGCCCATTATGTCTAAAGAACACTGGAAAGAAAGGAATGAATTAATGTCTAACTATGTTAAACTCCAGAATTTGTTGGAAGTTACAGCCTCTGTAATCGGCAATTCTCTCTCCAGCATGGGGAGGGGGGGGGGGGGACAACGGGGGAAAAGGCAATACTTACTTTTTCACATAAACAATAATGAACAATAGCAGTTAAACTTGTCAATTTTTATACAGCATAATTAGAGCTCCCTCTTTAACTTTACACTTTCAGTATCAAAAGCTGCTGTTCGGGGTGGACTGGACATTTCGGTCAACACGTAGTTGGAGAATCCAGCATGCCCTGTATATTTTGCTACACGCTGGTTTATGTCTTACATAATGGTTCTCCGCAACCCGTGCCATTGAAGTCATATTTATACCTGTCTAGGTCTTCGATTCTACACTTTGATTTGCCACGGGTCATATCACTAATAGCATGCTCCAAAAGTACACTTCTTCTTGTCTGTTACACTCGCTATCTAAAAGTAGATCGCTCAACTGTGTATCACATCGGTGTCAAATCAAAATAGTACGAATAAACTGTGATAAAAAAAGGTCACACCCATTAAACTGGTACTCTGTTCATCTACAAACCTATCAAAATTAATGTGTTCAGTTTGGGGAACTACAGAAAGGAAATGAAGAACGTAACAAAAAAACAAAACAAAACAAAAGCCATGAAATAAAAGATAAGGTGATATTTTGATTTCATTATCCTTTCCCTGTCACGTCTCCTCTGTTGTCACAGCCGATCCTTAACAATAAATCCTTGGATCTTCTCAATAGCGTTGTCTCAAATTTCATAGTCTCATGCGACTGAAATATCACAATACTATACACATCTAATCACTACTAGACGCCAGCTATGAAATCTATACTGGAGTTAGAGGATATCGAACTTTGTAACCATTCACATAACCTCAGATTTCCCAGCTATTTTGTTTCAAGCAATATAAAGTTTGTTGGACTTCATGATCTCAAATTTTTACCCAACTCCAGAGAATCCAATGAGAAAAATAATCATTTTTATTTCTCCAGGGAAATTGAAAGCGTTAATGTTCATTCAGTTTTAATTTTCCTATTTGGACAATTTTCTGAAATGTAATTGTTTTGATCTAAGTAAAATTGACATTTTTTTTTATCTCAGAGAAATGGGGAGAGGGGAAAAAAAAGCAAGAGAGACAGACGGGAGGGGGTAAACAAAGAGAGAGAGAGAGAGAGAGGTGTGACAGGGTGGGGGGGGGGCGAGAGAAAGAGGAATAGACAGACCGGCAGACAGAGAGACAGATATAGGGAGAGATAAAGAGAGAATGGGAAGAAAAGGGGAAAGACAGAGAGACACAGCGAGAAAATGGAAAAGAGAGAGAGAGAGAAAGAAGAAAGAAGGACACAGAGGAAGAAAGAAAGAGAGAAAGAAATAGAAGGCGACAGAGAGAGTGAAAGAGAGAGAGAGAGAGAGAGTAAGAGAGAGAGAGAAAGACAGACAGACAGACAAGATAGGGTGGGTGGGTGTAAGAGAACACCTATCTATTTAGAATACAGACTCCTCCTACTACCAAGTGCATAAACATTAGAGTTTAACAAAAATAATAAATTAAATATTTCAACAAAAGAAACAACAACTCTCCAACATCATAGTTCCATACAGAAAATCATGATTAAACAAAACAATAAAACAGAAGAAAAAAAACCTTCACTCTGGAAACAATCAATATCTTCAGGTATAATCTAAGTTGAGATCTAATGTTAAATAGAGATTGATTAAGTTGTCACGGTGCTATTGTCAATCAATAATTTAATTAAATTGTCATTATTGCGAGCTGACTTTCATCTTTTTTCCCGTTTCTTTTACTCCACTTTTCATCTTTTTATTTGTTTAACTTGCTGCACTTTTTATTTCACTGGTTTTTTTTTTTTTCATTTCTTTTTACTTTCCTGCTTTTTATAATCTTAACTTAGCCTATTGGTAGAATGCGCATGACGTTACAGAGTGTTTTTGCTTGGTACTTCCGCCAGACAAGATGGCCGGTGGATCAGCTGATGAATTTAACTTCGAGATGTGTCTAAGCTTTTAAAATGCTTGCTGGTTGCATTGTAGTTGATTGTTATTACAGGGGTAGAAAGGATGGATCCAAGCTGGTCAGATTCCCTACCATCCGTGTAAACAAGAGAAAGGAAGTAAAAGAATTGACCGAACATCTCCCATGTGAGTATACACACGTGTCATTGTTTACAGTCGTGAATTTTTTAAAAACTTGCCGCCGATTGGTTCACGACGCCTTAAGTGCTCACGGTGCAAATCATTTAATGAATCAAAATCAGTGCCATCATCGCCATGGTTAAGCGTCGGTCCGGACAGACAAGATGGTGGATATGCGCATTCTACCTATATCTAGTGCAGAACCCCTCCTCTTCAACCCTACCTCTTTTACTTCCCCAATGAGAAGAAAAAAACAACAACACGCCAATAGAACCTTTTCACTTTCGCGTTACGGTTGTTTGCGAGGAGCCACACGGCTTCGAAAAGCGCCGTGTAGGGCAAAAACCTCCACTTGCCTTGATGATGGCATCTGAATATGTGCACAGTATATTAAGCAAAGATGCATTTTTATGCATTTTTATGCCAGAACCAGAACGTATTGGGTTTGTACACTTGGGTGCTCAACAAGAGGATGGCATCGTTCGACCGTTGCCCAATGTTTCCGCCCTACAAATGGGGCACGCCGCCATTTTGTTTGCAAATCACGTGATATGGAGGCACAGGAATAGAGTGCATTGTCTTTTTTGCTGATTCTTGAAGTCTAACACAGACATTATTTCCGGTTGTCTACTCTGTCTAATCATCTATCATATATGTGAAACAAAGATCGATCTATCTATCTATCTATCTATCTATCTATCTATCTATCTATCTATCTATCTATCTATCTATCTATCTATCTATCTATCTATCTATCTATCTATCTATCTATCTATCTATCTATCTATCTATCTATCTGTCTATCTGTCTGTCTGTCTGTCTATCTGTCTACCTGTCTATCTGTCTACCTATCTATCTATCTATCTATCTATCTATCTATCTATCTATCTATCTATCTATCTATCTATCTATCTATCTATCTATCTATCTATCTATCTATCTATCTATCTATCTATCTATCTATCAATATGCCCCCAATGTCTCAACAATGATGTATCACTTTCTCTCTGGCTAACCGATTTCCCTCACGTTGACAGTCAACAACTATGACTGTGACACAGTCATACCTTCTACATTCGTACATTCGGCACTTCACTAACACCCAGGCTGATCTCTTTTTTGTCAACAATTTCTACGTGATGTCAACAGCATTTCCTTGGGACTAAATGGATATACAACCACATCCACTGCTGTGAGTGCTTAGAAGTGCCCTGCCATACAAGGCACGTGCCATTCCTCGCACATGCGCTGTTGCTTTATTTGTCATGGCTTTGGCAGGATTCTTCACTCAGCTTTGTGCAAGTCACATTGACGGCGATGTCACCTGTGATGACAACATCTCTGTTGTTGTTGTTGTTGCTGCTGTTAGTGCTGTTGTGGCTGACGTTACTCGTCTGACAACGAGGTTTATCTCTTCATTTCATTCAACTGTTCAGAATCATTATTCTGGAATGCAAATTTGGTCTATTTTTGAAAGCTATCATTATTGTTATTTTTGTTACGTTATTGCTGTTATGGTTGTTCTTGATGCGAACATCACATTTATGTTCAAGACGGCTGCTGCGTCATTTCAGTCGGACGTGATAGAATTATTTATTGTAATTTGCAAAATGTATCTTGGCAGGGTCAATACGGTGAGGTAACATAGATGATTCCCCCCCCCCCCCCTTTTTTAAACTCTAAGAAGTCCTCTAAGAAGTACATCGTTTGTGTGTATGGGAAATCTGTGCATAAAATTTGAAACATCACCTCAAGGCAAGGGGAATGAAAACAAGTTTGGAAAAGATAAGGTAAGATAAGATAAGAATCACCTTATTAACCCATATGGGAAATTCGTTTTCACAGAGTGTTTAACAGCACACACGTGGTACATATATCTCACGTATCATTATAAATAAACAAACTCAATAAGTCAATAACAGACATGTATGGCGTGACATGGAGAGGGTATTTCACTATTGGCCGTATCGTTACGTGCCACATTTTGCCAGTTTTGAGGTTTTGTCATGAAACTGGTTCTTTCACCCCTCAATTTATTATGTGCAAATGCCATTCCAATCCTTTAAAAACTTTTCGAGATAATGTGTTTTTGAGGTAAAGTTGTAAGCGCTTTTGGTTTTTTCTCGACCTGCTCTCAATCCTTATTTTCTCGAAAAGGCAAAAATGCACTTACAACTATCTGGAAAATATAGTAATAACGCAAGGACAAACATTCACAATAAAGTGGGTGCTTGGATAGTGGAGGAAGACCGAGCGTTGAAAACAAGACCTACATCAACAAGTCACTGGTTGAAACGTTCAGCTAGCTCAGCGCACAGACTAATAAAATACCCAGACTGGATGATCCCATTGTGTGACGTCACAAAACAGCGAATAGTCATGAACCATCCGCCATTATAGGTTTAAGGTAGCGATCGACGCTTCAACATAGCTACAATTTTGAATGATACCATTTTGAGGTTTATACTGAACGCGGAAATTTGGTACGGCACCATGAAATTAATACATGTACAACCAATCTTGACAAATAAAAAGAAATTTCTACTACAGATAGAACTAGAATCGGAATTTCCCGAGCGGCGGCCATGTTGGTTATACAGTCGCCGCTCGGGACATTCCGTAAAAAACGACACAGCCCGAAGCTCGTGTTCCCAGTCTGGTTAATTTATTAGTCTGTGGCTCAGCGGTAGCATTCAGGTGAATCACACTCGATGGGGAAAAAAGCAAATGACAGTCAGATAATCGGATAGATCTGTGGTTGAAGAAATGTGGAGAATTACCAGAACCACGGAGAATTCGTGCTGAGCATTACAGCAGTCTGTATTTGACTTGCGAACATTTCCCCAATTTTGAATAACAAGGTACTGACGTAAACACAGCGTGATTTTTAGCAGCGTGACGCGTTTACCAAAAATGGCCGCTTAATCGCGTAATTCCACTTCCGGCCTCCATAACTTTAACCTCAATCAGGACCGAGGCTGAGCTATTCCGTGTGGACATTCATAGAGGTTAAAAGTGCAGGGCCGCCCGTCAATGGTAAGTGGTGTCCCCGCGATAGCTTTTGAATGTGAGAGCTGCAATTGAAGGTCATGAATAAGTGATGACCAGGGCTAGTGGAATCCAGAACTCAATCGAGACCATGAATTACAAAACGTAGTCCACCTCACGTACTGGCGTATCAAGAATTTTCTCACTCTTCCAGAAGAGCGCTTCATAATGTTAGTGAGAGTGATTTTTTCTACATGATGTAAACCATTCTGTTTATAATTACAAAACTTTTGAAGATTTGGGCACGCCATTTGTGAGGCTATAAATCTCACCACAAACATTGGCAAGATAACTGAAAACCACCAAAATCACTACCGATACGTTAGTGCACGAGGTGGACGTCCAAAAGTAAAACAAAGGGGGGGGGGGGGAGGCAACACTTTAGGTCTTTATGCCCGCTGACCCACACAAATTCAGCACTGGTTTGCACCAAGCACGTTCATTGTACTGGAGAAAAGTGGAAGATAACTGGCCCGCCACAGCCAAGGCTAAGTTCTATTCTTCTTTCTAACTTGGACTCGCGGCGCATTCGTCGTATCTGAAAAAGGCCGAATCCTACAGGTTCATTTAACAGATTTTTATCATATTAACAAAATTCATATTATTGAAAGACATACTTTTACAGCATGAGCCGTTTTCCGCTATTTTTAATTTCACCCTTATTTGATCTTGTTTATAAGAATCTGAAATCTGAAAACTAATCCAAAAAAGATAGTAACAATAATTATAAAACTGTGAAGAGCACCAAGTAGCCGTTATCGGGCCCACACACGGTTAAATAAAAACTCAAACTCAAACTCGAACTCTCATGTTCTAGTTTCTGAGATTCAAATAATGTACTAGTTGGAGTATGTAAAGATTTTGCCCTGCTCCTTGCTTACACATCTTTGATTGGTGGGGACATAAAGAATCCGAGGACGACATATCGTGCTCATGGTCGTCTGTTTAATTTTGTTCGTACACTGAAATTGATTAGGCGTATAAAATAAATTAGTATGTAGTCATCATGGAGTTAGATCTGAGAATCAAAGTGAAAATTACGAAGTTTAAAAGTTTAACGAAAAAGTTTTTGCAAAACGTTGGTGACACCAAATTGTTTAATACAGATAGAAAATCACACTAATCATCTTTATACACGTTTCAAGTGACATAACGCTCCTAGTTCAAATCTTTGGATTGTCGTACACACACACGCGATGTCAAGGTCAATATTATAGGATATAAACAAGAGACACAAATTACTGCACTATACACCATACTTCAGGAGCTTCAAATGTCATCCAATCAGACAGAAAAATGGCACTAATTTCACAGAGCTGAATATTATTTTCAATTTAATTGTAAGGCTCACAAGACAAGAATTCAAGGATAAACTGTACTTTTGGAATAATCATGAAGACAAATTATTTGTCTCTGTTTTTTGAACTGTTGGTTGGCCAGATTAAATATAATACCACGTTCTACAGACCGCCACCGTAAGTTATTGAACAAAACGACCATTACTGACAGTCGACTGAGATTCAGACGAGACAGACCTTTCTAGATTTATATCTAAGTCACAGCTAAATACAGATGGCTCGACCAGTTCTGGCCTATTTTTTTGGAATGTTTTTTTTCAAAAACATTTTTTTTTCTTTTATGACCGTTCTGAAACAAGGTTTCCGCGGCTCTTTTGATCAATTTTAGTGTCTGATAAGCTTTCAGCGAAAGGGCCCTAAGATGTCACTATGTCGCCTTTGTGACTATGCGTATTCTTGAAAAGATGCCAATAGCAGCTTTGATCAAATCTAACAATTTATCGCAAATAGAGAGACAGACAGACACACACAAACACAGAGACAGACAGAGGGAGAGAGAGAAAGAGAAAGATAGAGGGAGAGAGAGAGAGAGAGAGAGAGAGAAGAGATAAGAGAGAGAGAGAAAGAGAGAGAGTAAGAGAGATAAGAGAGAGAGAGAGAGAAAGAGAGAGAGAGAGAGAGAAAGAGAAGGAAAGTGAACGAGAGATAAAAGAGAGGAAAAGACACGCACACACACACACAGAGAAAGAGAGAGAGAGAATAATGTTTTGATAATTTGCAGTGTACTTTTAAACAGCGCACTAAGCCATTTGAGATACCCAGCTCACTTTGCAGTGTTGCTTTTGTTATTGTTAATGTTATTCCTATCCACTGTACATTTTTGCTTGCCAATCTGGGTTTGTGACAAAAATATAAGGGATTATTTACTATAATGACTTGCATAATGCATGATAATCCCTGCTTGTTAAAAGGGCTTTTCAGATGACATGGTCCCTTAAAATACAGAATTTAATCAACTGAAATAACTACTCAAAATAAACATTTCAAGTCAGGATATTTTACCATTCTCGAATCTTCTTAATTTCATTGACATTAATCACCACAACAAATGTAGAATTGGGAAATCAAGTGATACATGACCTTCCAGTTTACACAGGCAAATTTTAAGTGATCGATGTATCCAAATAATTACCGTTTGTGCTCCTAAAATGCTTTCACTTTCACGTGAATCATCTCGTACAAAAATACTTTCTGTGACGACAAAAATTGCCTGGTTGGATATCCATTTTCATCACCTATTTCCCCACAGGATTCTTAAGTGCCTTTTGGCGGGTTAATGAAATTGGGAAAGCCATTTAATGACACCTCAGTCAGGAAGTTAATGTCCCACTATTCATATCCATGCCAAATCCCTGTATCTTGTTTACAATACTGTTAGAGATACAATATAATGCTCTCAGGAATAAAATCCGGTACGGCTGACAGATGGATAAATCCATAGACGTAAAAATCTGTCTCTAATGAGGCACATCCAGGAAGGATAATTGTCACGTATAAAACAGTACGATTAGCGACACAATAAACAATAACAACACAACAATAACAGAACCGTATCTGTTCACAGACTTTATTGAATTTCTTGTAACAGCTCACAATCAGCCAGGTGATACCCTCGCCTAACGTTGTAAGAATTGCTAAGTGCTAGGGAGTTTTAGCACCCCCCTGAGACAACAGCTTGGTTATCCATCAAAGTTCACAGTTTCAGACTCTAGAAAATGATCTTGTCTCTGGCAAAGAAATAGAAACTGTAATGGATTTGAAAACCATTGACTTTGACGACCATAAGGTCAGGATTTAAGGAGTCGCATGTTCTCTTGCCCGATCAGTAATGTTGTTTGCTCACTGCCCTATTAGAGCTAGTCAGTCGAACAGCAGTTACTTATAATTACAGTAAAAGTCTGTTTCACACCTTAAACACCGATGGTATCAAGGAGATTTGATAAAGTGCCACATCCGATGAGAGAATAGTCAGTTAAGACAGAAGTATTTAATGGTTTCAAGACAATAATAAATTAAGGGGGGGGGGGGAGGAGGAGGACCACTGGGACTAGATCTAGACAAAATTGGGAAACAATTTCAATTCTCAATTTCTCCATAACTAGCAGACAGATTGCCCCCAAATTTTGCACATATGTACTTGGATGTATGTTCTTTGATATTACAATGGCCAATTTGGGTTATTTGTGATATTTTTTGCGAGCTAGAGCAATTAGAAAGCCCTTATGGTCCTTTGGTTTTAACGCATTTTCACAATTTCAGTTCTTAATTTCTCCATAACTAGCGAACAGATTGCCCTCAAAATTTGCACATGTGTCATTGAATATATATACTTTGATGTTACAACGGCCGATTTGGGTCATATGTGATATTTTTTCAGACAGAGTAATTTGAAAACTGTGTTGTCAGATAAAAATGAAACCTACTACTTCAACGTTGGAATATGACCAATTGGATAAATTTATTGGAAATATGGCGTTGTAACTCTCTTTGCATACCTATTCTTAACTTGTATGCAAAATTTGAGCTCATTGCAGCCGATGTTTTTCACAGAATTATTAATTTAAAAATGTAATGAACATTCAATATGGCCGCCGTTACCATAGCAACCGCAAAGTTAAAAAAAAAAATTTGAATACATTTTTCAAATCACATTTTCATTCTGATTCATTAGCACAAATTTTATGGAAATTTATTAACAACTAGGGAAAATAGAATTTTTAGCCGCTCCTCCCCTTAAAGGAGAATAGAACGGAGTGCAATAGAACAGCGTAGAAGTAGAACAGAACAGAATTCTTCAAAATCCAATGCATAGATTCAATGCAGATATTGTATTGACAGGAACGACGTAAAAGAGGGACAGTCTGCACCAAAGGATGTGAGATCATCAAAGACACAATGTCATTGTTTCCATCAAAAGGAAAGAAAGGATTCTCCTCAGAGAACTCAAATATAAGTGACCAATTAGTTTAGCAGAGGAGAAAAGAATATCATTCCATCATTCCTACAGCATGTCCAAAAAAAAATAAGATATAGATATATAATTATCATTTTCGTTCACTTGCAATGTTCTGTTTATGCAAAATGGCTGTCAGCGAAGACGAGCGGGCCATGTTTTGTGTAGCCAAAGTTGTAAAAAATATGATGGACACATCTCTAGTTTTCATCTTAACAATAGCCTTTTGGAATTTAGATAGGTATTGCTGTTAATATAAGCATCTGTTAGTGTTTGCTACTTTCACGATAAGGGCATTCCAAAGAGAGCACCTGGAAACGTGGTAATTGCGGAATAAAATTCCATATTGCATAATTATCCCCTATGAATGTATTTTTCAAGTCACCGTCAGTAGAAGGTAATTCTCAAACGTGAGACTTCAGACTGTTTGTATCTTCTACGACACGATCCATTGTTCAACTCGATATTTTCTGGTGACATGATCTATAGTTTACACCCTATTTTCTGGTGTCAGATCACCAATGTCCAGTGGTAGGAGTTATCGGTTCCTGGGTCCCATATCACTTTACACCACAGGAAAGCCAGGCATATTAAACAGGGTATGGCTTTCTCAGACACGGCCTGTCCCAGACAGAAGATCTTATTTGCCTGTAAGCCCAACTCCAAACCGGACTGACAGTTGCTGATATGTCCCTTTTTGAGGAAGGGGGAGGGGGTGGGGGGTCATGGGGGGAGGGGGTGTTATGGGCGAGTGAGTGCATATGAGTGGACGTATGTTTGTGTGTGTTTGGAAACGGGGTTGGGCGTGCAGTCCGCCAATAGGGGAAGATTGCGTAGACCGCTATTGGACAGCCTTCCTTTGTCCCAGTAATTTGTGAGTTCTGAGGAAGAAAACGTAGGACTTGATTGTTATGTCCTTTTATGACCCCGACTCATTCCAGTACTTCTATTGTTTAGAGTTTTCCTGTTCGTGATCAAAGAGGTTTGTGCGTATTCCATACAGCTGGAGAATTCCCCAGAACGTGTGGGAGTGTTGCCAAGAACAGCAGTTTATTATACTGTTTTTTGTGTGCTTTTTTTTTTTAAAGCCAGGCGGAAAATGGATCCTTTTGCCTTCTTGTACCAAAAAATTAAAATTTGTGTCAAAGAATTTGTAAAGGCCAAGGCCAAATGCGAAGGTCGAGAATCGTTCAAGTACAAAAAGCAACGACTTCATCTTCAGGAGTATGAGTAGATAGCTCTTGTCTTTTATGTCAGGCGCACGTCAATGGTAGAAATCAAAAGAATTCTTCCATCGATGTACTGTCTTCCCACGGTTTACAGAATTGATTCTCAAACGGAAGGCGCTTAGCTCCCAGGAATTTCAAATCCAAACGGAGGAACTTTCACCAGCGGAGTGACAGGGGGAAAGATTTCAGTCCAAGGAAGAAGTCTAAACTGGTCAAGAATGCCCAGCCCTGATAGGTTTTATGATTCATTGAACTAAGAATTTCTTTTTTTTTTTTTTTTTCATATTTTGATTGCACTTTACAAAGAAAAAGAAACTTGGTTTCATAAATTGTTTTATTATTGCCTCTGTAAAAGTACAATGGTGAAACATTATTAGACGACGATTTAAAAACATAATAACAACAACGTGGGGGGGGGGGGTGGGGGGGGGGAAGATGCGGAGTTGAAAAAATCTGGCTCGCAACGGGAGAGATGTTGCCTCCTCGGACCCTCAGAACCATTGATCTACAGAATAAGTCATAGCGACAACGTAACAACTACGAAAACATTAGATTTCTTTCTTTCTTCGTGTTGTTCTTGCTTAATATGGAGATCACATTCAGATTTAGGCAGACCTAACAATAGAACAACTACTACTTGTCTCTGTATTGGACAAACTAACCACCAGCACACTTCAAGTTGCACAAGAGATAAAGTTACTGCGGCGAAAGAGTTGTCTCAAGTTTAGTGCTTCTTTGTCTGTCCTCCCTGGTACAAATGAATCGCGTGTGAGGGAACCGGATGAGGTGGGGGGGGGGGGAGGGGGGAGAGAAAGCAGACATAAAAGGATAGTAGAGAAAAAGCAACATAATAAGGAGAGTTATATAAATGGGTGCCAGTAATGAGAACAACAAAGTAAATCATAAAATCGTCCGTTGTTCACGCAGAGCTTGAAGAAGTTATCGACGTCCTTATTTCCGCTCGGGTACGCAAGGCTGTCTGTATGGGTTATCTGTAATCATTTTTTGTTCCTAGAGGATTTCAGTCTAGCTGTGTTTCCCTATTATCTGTGGACATTTGAAAAAAATTATAATTGACGTTTTAATCGCCGCTTTTCCCTGGTTTCATATACATATAGCAGAAAGGATTCAGATATAATAATATTATAGCTTTTTCTTTTTTTTTACGGAATTCCTCCCATGATTGGAAAAAAATGCCTCTGAAATATTGACCAGTGAGGACTACAAAATTAGAAAGTCAATCACTCTGTGGCTTCATACAAAAAAGACGTCGTCTGCGGCACTGAGAGGTTTCTGCCAACCGAAGTGTAATTTTTAGGTTTATCTGGGATGGGATGTGTTCAAGGAGAACGAATATAGAAAGTGGCCTCGGGGATCTATCTGTAGATTCGTTCCTCAAATTTATTTGTACACAGCAAATTAGTAATGAACACTGGTATTTCCTCATTCCAAATGTCACGGGCAAGCTAACGGATTTGATCACCTGCTTGAAGTTCCTACCTCAAATGTTTTTTAACCTTCTAGAGAGATCTTTGTTGTTATTTCTACTTCAGTAGGCTACCAGCAGTAAAAACAGAATACGTTTACATTTGTTTTTTCAGGCAACTTGAAAAACTATATAAAAATATCCCAGCATCTACTTTAAAAAGAACAAAAGATAAATCGTAGGACACTTTGACCATTCAGCTGAATGCTTTTACTTTACGAAGGCAAACTCACCACGCCTTTACCAATCTTTGCACGTGATTGAGTCCTGCGTGAGCAAATACTGCACGCGCGGTTGGTTTACTTAACCAGGGGAGAGTAAAGCAAAGACGGGGAAAAGGTCTATTCCAGAATTAGATTTTACCCGACCAAATCACGAATGTCGTTTGTCTCAAACTCCAGCGCGACTTGATGAAGCGTCGTTTCACTTAGTTTTGGCGTGCATAGCGCGTGTTTAGTGCGAGTACTCTGACCGGAGTCTCTTAGCTTAATTGTACTTGCTGCTTTAAGTTTGTAAATGTTTGATTTTCAAATTGACCCGGCCTAACTCAAGCAAACATAAGCCTGCTGAAGGCGTCCAAATCACAGTAACGACCACCCGTCTGAAGCTCCTCGGGAAGAGAGAAAAGACAAGTCTTCCGCAATGACTCTTGAAGTGAGCTAGAATCCAGAATAATTTAATCGGCCAAGAAGTGAATGAAATGAGATCCGGGTTATGTGGGGGCGATAGCACTGTCGGGGACAAATTAATGAGGTCATTTGAGAAATTAAGAGACGTCGAGTTTAATTCTTAGCTAGAGTTTGCGCAAAAGGAAAAACCGCGCCCTGATTTTTCTCAGAAAGCAATTCTTGAGGTCACCCCCCCCCCCCCGCGACACACCAAAAGCGTTGACTGACTATAGTTTAGTGTATTAAATGGTCTTCTTTTTAAACGTCAGAATTACTTCTAGTGAAGGGTTATGTGACCACAAAGAGCTAGCTTATTATAGACTCCATGATGTGGAGTTAACATGAAATGTTACCGCAAAATGCATTTTTAAAAAACTTAGGTATAAAATTGTTCGTGAGATGAAACAGATTAGACATTATACCAAAGAAAAGAACACGTATATATGCTTCCTGTGGTGTACTTAGTCCCTCCAGATACTGATCCCTTCACACTCATCTTTTCCCAGAACCCAAAATTGGGATTATACCTCCTACAGGCCCAGGAGTCCTGAGGTTTTTGGTGTGTGTTTTCTTTTTTTTTGGAGGGGGGGGGGGTGCAATTTTGAATAAAAAGAATTGAAACCCAAGGAAGAGCTGCACTGCAGGAGATTTTCAGAGAAAGAGCAGTCGAGTCAAGCAAATGTCAACAAGAAAACATGCAACATTAAAGACACGTCATTTTTTCAGTTTTGACTGTCTTGTCTTTACTCATATGAAAGAGACCGCCTTCACCAAAGATGGTGCGCATATCTGTTTACTGTAGTTTGTTGATATTTTGGGGCCGATTGAAACTATTCAAAGCCGTTTGTAAGTTACTCCCAGTGGAAATGCGCAAATGGGCATTGTTTACCGCAGCGAAATACTTTCCGCTCCATGCTAACAGTGGTTTCGCGGCGCCCCCCGTCTCTCGCAGAGTAAATCGACCAATAGTGAAACCTTCCTATACATACATACTATCTGGTGGTGGCTATTCTCCTGGGGTCCAGATGAATCATACATAGTTATTCATAAATATCGCCAGATCTTCCACTGATATGATATTGTGGTGTTGATGTTGCTATTAGTGGTGATGGGAATAATGGTGGCAGTTGCCATGATGATCAAGTCAATTTAGACTGTACTTATTATATTACGTCGTCACAGCTGCGCTGGGGAGAATGCTAATAGTGATGATAATGATGGAAACGTCAATGAAGCTCTGTAACAGCTGAGGTTGTTCTAGCACGTTATAGTAGGGCGGAGTTAGTTGATCTAACTACAACCCTTTAGAAAACGAAACTATTACAGCTGTAAAATAAATAAACACGAGATCCGACGATAGATTAAATAATACTAAAGTTTAATAACTGTATAGTGAACAATAAATTACTAGGAAGACGCCAGCGAAACTAAATATCTACGCCACACAAAAGGAAACTCACTTACTCACCCCACCAACCACTCACACAGGTCTATATATATAAACATTCCTACAGAAAGTTCCCGAAATAAACGTTACCTTTGCCCTCGCACAAACTAACCAATCACGCATCAATACGTCATCAGGTTACATCACTCAAGGCCAAATCTGGCGTAAACATCCTTATCCACAGTGTTATCGAATGTTCGGGAACATACTAATATTTACTGAACGAGTCAAAACACCTGACAACAAGCGAGCGAGGAAAAAAACTACTCACTAGAAAAGAAGGTCAGGTCACGGAGTACAACAATAAAATGAAAGAAGAAATGAACACATGCTCACCAGTGTAACAAGAAAACGGGGGAGGGCAAGGGATAGCTTGCAGATGCTACACAACTCCCCAATTTAAGTTGAATATCTTTCAACTCCAAAACATTATTCAGCGTCTGCAATATCTTGAAATAATCTTATAGCACTCCCAATCTCACAAAGGTAGTTGCTAATTCTATTACAATTAATAACAATTTCAGTGTCTTCCCGAATGTCATCACAAATACAATACAATGCAGTGTACTTTGCATCACTAATACCATAACTAATACAATACCGTCATTGTGACAAACCAATAGTTAACAGTAGGCCTACTAGTCAAAATAACACAACGCCACCACTGTGGTGAAACAATGGTCAATGATATTATTACAAATCATATATGGTGAAACGATGGCCCATCGTTTACATAATGCTTCGTGCACGAATCATAGCATATAACTTGTTGTACATAACATGGCTATCTCCAAAATGTATAACTCATACGTACAATGGCAAAAATACCAATACATACCGACCACTGGTTAGGGTCTTTCTTCATCATATTAGGTCAAAACAAGTTACAACATTGCAACATAACACAAATACTGCTTGCTCGCAGTCCCCATTTGGGTTACATTTTCCAAAAATTACACCAAGTTCCATTGGTAACTAATATGACATAGAATAAAATCAAAATGTGACTAACACATCATGACTATCTATCAGCTACCAATTCAATATTCAGTCACAGATGAACTATGTCCCCAATTACAGTACAATACTGCCGTCCTAGCAATTCATCTAGTAGGCAAAAGTATGGGTTACAATGCATTTCACTGATAGTGTACTACTTTAAAATACCCTGCTCAGGAAATCGGCACAGACATTTTCTCTGCCTTTTACGTAGTGAATCCTGAATCGATAAGACTGTAAAAATAAACTCCATCGTAATAACTTTGGACTGTCAAACTTGGCAGAGTTCAAAAACTCTAATGACCGATGGTCAGTTTGGAGCACAAACTCCTTTCCATACAAATACAAAGTAAACTTTTTTTAAAGCCCAAACAATAGCTAAACATTCGCGCTCTGAGACCGAATATTTTGTCTCACGAGGCAATAGCTTACGACTAGCATATGCCACAGGGTACAACTTTCCCTCGTGTTCCTGCATAAGACTAGCGCCTAATCCGCGATCTGATGCATCAGTTGCTAAGACAAACTCTTTGGAAAAATCTGGCAAACATAACACGGGTTTGGAGATAATGACATTCTTCAAAGAGGTGTACGCTTTCTCCTGCGTTTCGTCCCACTGAACTATATTGGGCTGACCCTTTCTAAGTAAATCAGACAATGGTGATGCAATCGCTGAAAAGTTAGGAATAAATTCATGGTAATATCCCACTAATCCTAAGAATGCTTTCACTTCCTTCTTAGTGGTGGGTCTGGGTGCGTCTCGTACCTTACATACATTCTCTTCTAACAGGCCAATCATACCTTCTCCCACTAAGTGTCCAACAAAGTCTACTTCAGACGTTCCAATCAGACACTTCGATGGTCTTGCAGTTAATCCAGCTTGGTCCATCCTCTGCAGTAAGTCCTTGAGAGTCTTCACATGCTCGTCGAATGTCTCTGTATGAATCAGCAGGTCGTCCACATATGCTGTCACATTGTTCATTCCACGGATCAATGGCTTTACGATCCTGTTCAGCGTGGCTCCTGAGTTCATCATCCCAAAAGGCATCCGAATGAATTCATAGTGTTCGCCCATGGTGACGAACGCCGTCTTGGGAATGTCTTGCTCTCGAACTTTCACTTGCCAGTATCCCTTGCTCAGGTCAATCCGAGAGAATAATTTTTCTCTCGAGAGACTCTGAAACACTTCTAATGGCGCTGCTGTCGGATGAGGGTCGAATACTGTGATCTTGTTTAACCTCCTGTAGTCGATGCAGACTCGGTTGGATCCGTCCTTCTTCTTGACGACAACAATAGGTGAAGCATAAGCTGATGAGCTCCTTCGAATGATGCCCAGCCGTCCCATGGTGGTAAGCTCCTCCTTCAAGGAGTCGCGCATAGCGTAGGGCACCGGGTATGGTCGTTGACGAACTGGTACTTCTGTCGTCAGGTCGATGCGATGTTCACCCAACTGACAGCATCCAGGGAGATTGGTGAAGACGTGCTGGTAATTCTTCACCACATTGCAGAGTTCTTGACGTTGTTCCGATGTCAGTTGCGTTCCATACTGGACATCTCTGTAGCCTTCATTCTGGTCCCAGCTTCCTAGGTCGGCAAGGTCCTCCGTCGTTCCACTGTTGTCG
The DNA here is from genome assembly GCA_963931925.1 of Onchidella celtica. NCBI lineage: Eukaryota > Metazoa > Mollusca > Gastropoda > Systellommatophora > Onchidiidae > Onchidella > Onchidella celtica. The sequence goes on along the minus strand of OZ007570.1, from coordinate 62,658,359 downwards.
CCTTCCAGGTCGCAGTCCTCGATGATTGTCATGCCAGCTGACTCCACGGGTTGACTCTTGTCCATCATGTCGTCCTCTGCCAGTACAGTCTCAGCACTATCACCGCCGCCGTCCTTTATGGCGTTGACATGTCCAGGCGTGGCATCTCTCCTACTGTTGTCCATCCCACACATCTCGGTCACAATAGGTCTCGGTTCCATTGCCACTGCTGCTGCTTTTGACGTCCTTGGAATGTATCTCTGGAGGAGGTTGGCGTGCAAGGTCTTTTCTTTTGCACCCATCTTGACTCTATAGTCGTTAACACCGACAACTGAGACTACCTTATATGGTCCCTTCCATTGGACTAGGAGCTTGTTAGTGTTCGTCGGCAGTAGCACCAACACTTCATCTCCGGGGCGGAACTTCCTCTCTCGCGCTTTCCGGTCGTAGTAGGTCTTCTGTCTACCTTGAGCCTTGGAGAGTTCTTCCGTCGCTAACTTCCATGTGTCCTCCAGCCTCTCACGTAGTTCCATGACGTACTGGTAACTGGTCTTCGTTTCCGGCTCCTCTACGTCCTTGGTCCATAGTTGTCGTAAGATGTGCATTGGTCCTCTCACAGTTCTCCCATACAGCAACTCGAATGGGGCAAACTTGGTCGACTCTTGGGGAACTTCACGATATGCGAAGAGCAGCGGGTTGATGTATCTGTGCCACTGCTTGGGTTGCTCTGCGCACAGTCGTCTCAATGTTTTCTTCAGCGTGCCGTTGAATCGCTCCACCAACCCGTTGCACATAGGGTGGTAGACTGTAGTGGTCGACTGTCGAATTCCCAGTAGTCTATTCGTTTCCTTCATGACATCTGACATAAACTGGGTCCCTTGGTCGGACAAGATCTCTTCGGGCACACCCAAACGGCTGTAGATGTTCACTAAGGCTTCTGCTACCGTTTCTGCGTCGATCTTCTTCAAGGGTGTGGCTTCAGGGTGGCGAGTAGCGTAGTCTATGTATACCAGGATATACCGATGTCCACCTTCACTTGGGGGGTCGATAGGTCCTACTAAGTCCACGGCCACTCTCCTAAATGGTACGTCCACTACTGGCATACTCTGCAGGTGCACCTTTGGGGTCGCTCCTTTGTTCACCGTCCTCTGGCATATGTCGCATGAGCGGCAGTATCTCGCGACGTCACCTTCAATTCCAGGCCAATAAAAATTGCTCATAACTTTGTCTTTGGTTTTCTTCACGCCGAGGTGTCCTCCGACGATCGAGTCGTGGGCTACACTCAGTACATACTCTCTCAGTTTCTCGGGTAGTACCACTTGCCTTATAACCGTCGCCTGTCTCAGGTCCTTGTAGATCCGGTACAGTACTCCTCCATGTTTCTCAAAATGAACAGATTTATTGCCTCTATTAGTTGGGATCTTCTTCTGCTCTAACTTCCTAATGACTTCGTCTTCTTCTTGGAGTCGGATAAGTTCCTCTCTATCCACTCCCGCGTGCCGTTCTGCCCTCGGCACCTTCAGCGACGTAGACCGGTCCTTCCTCTTGTCCTGGGCCCTCGTGGTCACCGCTCCTACCATCACCTCAGTATCAGGGTCGTACGGATCCTTCGCTCCGTCCACGTTCCCGACTACTAGGTCGCAGATGGTCTCCGGGAGACACAGTGCCGTCACTCTGCCCGTCAGGTAAGGCGTTCTCACGTCGATAATGGCTTCCTCCGCCGCTAGCAAGGAGTTATCGATCCTCGCTATAAGTTTCTTCCCACCGGTGAGCTGTCCGTCGTCCACCAGTGCTCGCCGCACCACTACACCTTCACAGCCGGTATCTCTTAGGACATCTACCGCTCGATCTCCAATCAAGCCCTTCATCACTGGTAACTTCAGCTTTTCCACGGTCCTTCCGTCACTGCATCCTCCGCACGTAACAGGCACCGCTAACTGTAGCTTCCCGTCCTTCATTACCGCTTGAACGTTGATGCTGGTGTCAGCCGTCGTCGCATCCTGTCTTGACGACTCGTCCGCCGCTATAACTACGGCCGCCGCCGCCTTGTTCGGCTTGCCTCGTCCCATATCCTTCTGGGCTGGACACATCCTCCGAACGTGGCCTGGCTTTCCACAAAGGTAACATTTCAACTCACCTTTGTCGTTTAACTTTGCACGACACTCCGTCGCCTTGTGTCCCGGCCTCTGGCACCTATGGCAGACCTGTGGGCTTCTGTCTCCGTTGGGCCTCTGTCGCACTGGCCGGCTCTGCAGTCTGGCGCTCCCGCTGAGCGTCCGGTTCCTCGCTACCAGGTACGCCTCCGCTGAATCTGCGATGTCCTGTAGCGTCTTCGGTTTCCTCTCCCTCACATGGGTTGCAAGGTCTGGTGGGCAGGCATCCATGAATTGCTCTCTGACGAACAGATCTCTCACTCCTTCGTAGGTCTCCTCCGTCTTCGACAGCTTTATCCACCTCTCTAAATAGGTCTTGATCCTGGTCAAAAACATTCCAACATCTTCTCCATCTTCAGGCTTACCTTGTCTGAACATGAGTCTGTATCCGTCCTCTGACAGGTTGTACCTCTTCTGCAACGCTTCCTTGACCTTGTCGTAGTCCTTGGCTTCGTCGATCGGTAGTCTGCAGAAGCACTCCAAAGCTCTCCCAGTCAGCAGGGCAGACAGTGATGTCGTCCAGGTGGATCTGGGCCATTCAGCTGTCTCAGCAAACCCCTCAAACCGCAGCAACCAGCTATCCAGAGCGTCTTTCTTGTCCTGAAATGCAGGTAGCTTGGGTCTCTTAGAACTGGCGTGGTCGTCGGTCCTCTGCGCTGAGTCGTTGCCTCCACGTTGCTGGCGGATCTTCTCCATCTCCAACTCGTGGTTCCTCCTTTCCCTTTCCAACTGAGCCTGTCGTTCAGCCTCCTTCTCCTGTCGTTGAGCCTCCAGCTGTCTTTCTCTTTCTAGGCCTTCACGGAGGTAGTCCCGTCTCTCCTGCCCAGTGAGCTCCAAGGCGTCTGCTTCCTGGCAAAGCCTTCCAATAGCCTCTGACATGTTGTAGATAGCTTGTCGATGATATTCTACAATAAACTATGTAAATAAATCTAGTAATTTTGATCTGGTCCGCTCGAATATGGTCGGATCCCGGACGAGCCCCCAATATGTAACAGCTGAGGTTGTTCTAGCACGTTATAGTAGGGGGGAGTTAGTTGATCTAACTACAACCCTTTAGAAAACGAAACTATTACAGCTGTAAAATAAATAAACACGAGATCCGACGATAGATTAAATAATACTAAAGCTTAATAACTGTATAGTGAACAATAAATTACTAGGAAGACGCCAGCGAAACTAAATATCTACGCCACACAAAAGGAAACTCACTTACTCACCCCACCAACCACTCACACAGGTCTATATATATAAACATTCCTACAGAAAGTTCCCGAAATAAACGTTACCTTTGCCCTCGCACAAACTAACCAATCACGCATCAATACGTCATCAGGTTACATCACTCAAGGCCAAATCTGGCGTAAACATCCTTATCCACAGTGTTATCGAATGTTCGGGAACATACTAATATTTACTGAACGAGTCAAAACACCTGACAACAAGCGAGCGAGGAAAAAAACTACTCACTAGAAAAGAAGGTCAGGTCACGGAGTACAACAATAAAATGAAAGAAGAAATGAACACATGCTCACCAGTGTAACAAGAAAACGGGGGAGGGCAAGGGATAGCTTGCAGATGCTACAAGCTCCAAGGGCTGTTGATGGTAGTAATTTATTGTTGTCGTTATAATGTCGTCAGCCAAATGTGCTTGATCCAAACAACAGTGACAGGTAGTCTTTGGTCGAAAATCGTGAAATCAAATAAAAGATGGTAACCTCAACCACAGTGACTGTCATTGCAACAATGATAATTCTAAGCTGCTCGGGTGCGCGGTCGTGCAGTTGCTATATTGGTGCCGTGCACATCAACTTGTTTCCTCTCACTTTAATTAATAAAGTATAATTGTTTTGGCCACTCTCTACTATATATTTCAGTAACTCGCAACATTTGGCATGACTAACTGACCAAACTATACACTCTTCAGGCCTTAAATTTGGCAGGAAGGTGGCAATTGAGATAAGGAAGATGATGGCTATAATTTAAAAGTTGTTTACTTCAAGCATGTATTTAAAAAAAATAACAATGTTTAATCCAGGGAAATTAATGACATTGGTTCTTTCAAACGCCATCTGAAGACCCATTTCTTTCAGACAAACTAGGCTAGGTGTTTTTCGGCAGCAACAATAGTAAATATTTTTGAATTTCTTTTGTGTATGCGTGTGTGTGTGTGTGTGTAAGAGTTTGTTAAAGCGCCCAGAGCTTGTCATCGACGGGGTTGGGCGCTATATAAATGCAATATATTATTATTATTATTTTTATTATTGCTATGTAATATCTGTATTTTTGGCATGTTTGTTTCGTAATATATAGTGCCGTGCATGTCATAAAACCATGGAGCTATTAATAACACTGGAGTCCGTACAGCTGATTTCATGCGTGCGCATTAGAAGGCGATAGTCGCCATCTGGTATAGGGCAAGCACGGACTGCGCCTCAGCGTTTATCCGTTGCACTACAGCTTCTGCTTTTTACCTTCCCTTTCCTTTTCCTCTGCTAACTCCTTCTTTCTTTTCCTATGCTCCTGTACCTTCTGTTTCTTCTCTACCTTCTTTCTTTCCTGCTTTATAAGGAGGGAGAACTGTTCTCATTCAATTTAAGTCAATGAATTTACTATAAAACTAGACCTTAATAGCCTATGTATTTGGATTTTACCACAATATTATTCTTTGTTTCTCATTATATTCAGTTGTTTACTATTAGCTGGTGTGCACCGGCTCTTTTGAACTCTTGTTTTGAATACATCATGTAATCATAATAATAAATAATAATGGTGCTAGTGATCCCAGTTGCTGCACATACAACACTGATGTCACAATGCAATTACCATTGCAGTCAGTGCCATATCGTCGGTTGGCTGTTGGAACCTCGTTAAGTCCAAAATCAAAATTTTACAGAAGGAAAAAACTGATTATCTTTAATAGTTTTCATTATTGGGAGCTGTAACTTGGTATCTAGCCTATGTTCTTGACCAGTAGTTGTGCTGTGTATTGCATTTTGACGACAACCCTACTGTAATTACGTAATCAGAGTTAACGAGGTTATAACACGCCGAAGTCGGCTGTTGGAACCTGCCTAAAGCTTTAACGAGGTTCAAGCGCACACATCGCGCCGCTTGGCTGATCGTATAACCTCGTTACCTTTCTTTGGGCATAGTAAAAATATGTTTAAAAGTGCCTCAGAGGCATCTATTGTTGTCTTTGCCGTTTTAGTTCCGTTCTAAATTTATCCGTCGAAACCAAGGAATGGTGATTCTCCTTAACTTAGTATTTCACTCCGTTTATTTCCCATGTATCACTCAATCACCGTTCGAATGAATGTAATATAAATGTATGATTTACTGTCCAGCCTAAACCAAACTATTTATTCACACTTGACTCTTTAGTAACACAAAGTATTACATGTCATTTGTTTACAAAAGACATTAAATCTCTCTTTCTACTATTTCTACTATCTATATATCTCTCTCTCTCTCTCTCTCCCTCTCTCGCCATGTCCCCTTCCCTTCTCTCTCTATCTGCCCGTCTCTCCCTCTATCTATCTTTGTCTATGTTATCTCCTTGCTCACTGCTCCCCCCCCCCCTAACCCAGCCGCAACCACCTGCCCCTGCCGATCTCTTTCTCTCTTTGAGAGAGGTGCACTCCAGTTCTTTGAGAGAGGGCTGCATTTTGGTTCTTTGAGAGAGAGAGAGAGTTTGCATTTTGGTTCTTGGAGAGAAATGCAATTTGAAAGAGGTGCACTCACGTTCTTCGAGAGAGAGAGCTGCATTTTGGTTCTTTGAGAGAAATGCAACTTGAAAGAGGTGCACTCCAGTTCTTTGAGAGAGGGCTGCATTTTGGTTCTTTGAGAGAGATGCAATTTGAAAGAGATGCAATCCAGTCCTTTGAGGGAGAACTGCATTTTGGTTCTTTGAGAGAGATGCAATTTGAAAGAAGTGCACCACTCCAGTTCTTTCAGAGAGAGCTGCATTTTGGTTCTTTGAGAGAAATGAAACATGAAAGAGATGCACTCCAGTCCTTTGAGAGAGAGCTGCATTTTGGTTCTTTGGGAGAGATCCAACTTGAAAGAAGTGCACTCTGGTTCTTGTATAAATCTGCATTCTGGGTCTATGAGAGAAACTGCACTCAGGGATTTTGAGAGACAACTGCACACTGGATCTTTGAGTTAGACGTTCACTCTTGTTATTTGACACAGAGAGAGAGAGAGAGAGAGAGAGAGAGAGAGAGAGAGAGAGAGAGAGAGAGAGAAAGAAAGTGTGTGAGAGAGAGAGAGAGAGATAAGGGGGGGGGGGGTTGTGAGCGCTGCACTTTGGTTCTTTATTAAGGGAGATGCAATCTTTGAGAGAGCTGCCACCTGAAAGAGCTGCATCTTGCACTTTGAGAATGTGGCGCTCTGGTTCTGAGAGAGAAAGAGAGAGAGAGAGAGAGAGAGAGAGAGAGAGAGAGAGGGCGGGGAGGGGGGGGGGAGAGCAAGAGATATGTACGTTTGCTCCTTGAGCTGGCTGCATTTCAGTTCCTTGGGTAATTTTCATTTTTGTTCTTTGAGAGTTACTTGTTTGTCTTTGAGAGAGTTCCACATAGGGTCTTTGAAAGCTGTGCACTTGGTTCTGTGAGAGAGTTCCAGCATAGTTCTTTGAGAGAGTGTTGCAGTTTAGTGCACTGAAAGAGCTGCGCTGTGTTTCTTTGAGAGATCTACTTTCACACCAGTAAGGTTTGTGTGCAACGTCAATTAAAGGCTCCTGCGATCGGCATCTTCCTCTAACAGGTTTTGAAAGTGCTCATTGCACCATGCATTGTCCTCTGCTCAGAGGAAACGTTGAAAATAACAAGCTGGAAATGCACAGTGACTGATGTGTTACATACTGGAAAGCACTGGATTAAAAAATTAACATAGTGGAGCGCCTTACTTTGTCTGGTCACTGATTGATATGAGACTGACAGTATTTGTAGCTATTAAAGTGTGGGTGGGGCGAAGATTCGCATGATTAATAACAGATTGATCAATTAACTCAAAATATTTACCAAAATAATATTTACCATTCCCTTATTTGATCACATTTGATCCGCCCATATTCACTGGTCTCGTCTTTCTTTCTTCGAAGTCGGTGTCCACTCCATTGAACGGCAACTTCAAAGACCGTAAACTCGCCGCCGCCCCTTCCTTTGATCTATTCATTCAAGTTTACCCTACCATCGGCGATTACATTAATGACAATATCTCTGACTTCGGGGGCAAAATATGCGCAGGTTGAGATCTGGGCTATTTCAAAGTGACCCTGTTTTATCCGTCCCCAGACTCAATGATTTTACTGGCACATAACTATAATTATATAAAGTAATTTTTAAAAAGTCATTCGAACTTAGTAAAACATAATTACTCTGTGTGCCTGAGTGTGTGCATGCGTGTGTGAATTTTGTACACAACGAACTATTCCCTATATCTCCAAATCTTTAAAATAATTATGAGTTACAAGCTATGGTACATGACTGCCCTTCTTCAGTCTCGTTATTTCTTAACATGATACAATCATGCACTACTACGAAATAATGATTTTTACATTGAGGCTATATTTGTCGACTTTCACTTCTTTTCTTCTTTTTCAGCGCCAATATTTGATACATGTAGTAGCCATGCTATTAAACGTTTACTAAACTTTCACTATTAAACATTACTAAACTAAACGTTTAGCGAGGTTCAATTGGCCGTGGCCAGTGATGCATAACCTCGCAATCGATTTTAGCGAGGTTCAATCGCCGACATTTGGCCAGCTGAACGTTAAGCAGGTTATAACACGGAATTACATCATCGCTTTTCTCCACTACTAAGCAGAATTTTTTCGTTTTTTCAAGTGCATCCGATGCGTCTCGTGCTATAGATTCCATTTTTTAAAAAAAAGTGAATTTGCCCAAAAATGGACTTAAGGAGGTTCCAACAGCCAACCGACGATATGTGCATAATCATACTCATAATACCCAGAAAAAATTTTTTTTAATGAAAATCCACCCGAAGGAGAATGTCCAGAGCACTTCTGTGAGATTACACCAGACCACTAAATGGAGAAATCTGTAGGGTCACATATTTACCTTCGAACTCAAGATGGAAGTTGTGCGAACACAAAACTTGGAAAAGTTATCCAAGGCAAAATACAAGCTTAAACAATAGTCATATGCTATGTTATGTTGTGATCTCTTGATAAGAACGTCACAAAACGTGGATTAGTCACAAAAACACCGGTAAATGAAACTGTATGGAAAAACAAATATTGACTATAGATCTAGAATCTAGATTCACTAGGTGAGAGATTGACCTGTAGCCGTAGGAATTTATACATTTTTGTTTGGAAAAGCTCTGGAATGCACAATCCAGCTGTGCTCAAACCTCTGAATAACTATGCTAAGGCTCTTCTGATTTTTAGATATAATTATATATATACTTGACTGAGTGAGTACAACCAAGCGTGTAGGTTAAGATGTTCTTCTTCTTGGCTATCCAGATCATTTGCTACATCTCGGCCCATGATTAACATATATTATTATAATTATGCCTCTCTCTCTCTCTCTCTTTCTCTCTCTCTCTCTCTCTCTTTCTCACATACACACACACCAGCTCCTGGATCTTAATGGGTCTATGGCAAAACCAACTTTCCCTTAGTTAGTTAGCATGTTTTTGTGTGTGTGTGTGTGTTTTATAATTGTTATGGGTGCACCCTCTCATTGTAGGTTATCTGAGAGAAACTGACTTGTAAAGTTTCCTCTGTCCACACGCTGATTTTTTTTTCTTTTAACATGACTCATGAAGAGCTAAACTAACATGCGGTAAAAAGAGTACTACATAGTTCCTTTCCCTTTTACTTCTAAACGATTGACCAATTAATAAAAATACCATAATATAAAAACAGCATAAATCATAAATTTGTATTATTTATTATCAAACACTTTAAAAGAAAATAATACAAGTATATGGTAATCCGTAAATAACATAAATGTTATTATTTCTGTTTGTATCTTTTAATTTTGATCACCATCGTGAAAAGAGAAAAAACAGCTCTGACTAGGCCCTATTACATACAATAGTGTACTGGGGGGGGGGGGCGGCCTTGCGCTGCCGTACTTTGCCCTACTTTTCCCGCCATCTTGGGGTTTCAATAGGGCGCGGCTCACAGGGCAACCGAAGAGGGCTGTGCGCACTCCAGTGTTATTAGTACCTCCATGCATAAAACTAACCGTATCAAGCGTTCAGTGTGGTGTGTAGTGTTCTGGTGCACATGGGTTCTGAAGCAAGACTGTAGTTTATTACTTTTATTATATGAGAGAGAGAGAGAGAGAGAGAGAGAGAGGGGGGGTGGGGGGTTGGGAGCACATGATTGTTTATTCCGGACAATGATCTAGTTTCAAACGTTTTTGCTCAAAGTAATCTATCAAAAATCCCAATCCGTGATTTGGAAAAATTAAAAAAAACATTCATTGCAACCACAAAATATCGCAAGCAGAGGCGAAAAAGAAAAGGCTATGTCTGAAAACCAGGCAAGCGCAGTGGTTAAAACATTCCAGAGCACTTTTTTTTGTTCTCAGAAAATGACTTATCGAAATTCAAGCAAGTGGTAACATCAGCAGGCAAACACTGAACACGAGTCAAGTAATATCGCGTCTAAAAGACTAAACTATCCTTGATGTCGCCAAGACAATTTGACCCAGCTGCCATCGACCGCAGGAGAGAGAGAAAAAAAAGAGAGAACTGATCGTCTAAATTTCAAGCCAATAATTGAATTTCGAGAGTTTTCAATCACAGTTCACACAGAGTTCGAGGTCAAATCAATTTTTTCTCTTCTGAAAAATTTAGAAAAAATCCCGGAATTTGGTTAATTTCTGAGAAAGTGCTGAAGGACTGTTATTTAAATAATTTGGTGGAATTAACTGGTAATGACAGGAATAAATGACTTGTTCGAAATCTCTGCCCTTGTCCTGTTACGGTATTGATAATAGTAATAGTAGCTGACAGACAGGACATTATACTGTGGCATTTTTTTCCTTTATATCGGAAATAATTGATGTTCTAACCCTGGTTGTCAGGTGCTAAATGTCATCCAGGCAAAGCCTTTTCTTCTTAGCTTTTTTTCTTTTAGATCTCGTTGTGATTTTGGGAGAAAAAATGCCCCTGAAATATTGTCCAATATGGACAAAAAGTTATACAGTCACTGCCTTTGTCACTGCATCCGAAGAAGACACTATCTGCGGCATTGAGATTTTTCTGTCAGTCCGAGTGTGATTTCATACCTCGATGTGGGAAGGACGTCTGCCAACGTTTTCAAAGCCTGATAACAACATAACGGATATTTTATATGTACAGTCTTTTGTTATATCGTCTTGGTGATTGCTCAAGGTATCTTTCCTACCGGAAGTAGGTATGAATTATTAGATTGCATCATCCTGAGTTTTCTTGTCCACACTGATAACTGCAATAAATTATTCCCCTTTCTCTTTTCCAGCCAACCGTGTCCGATTGAAACCGCAGGGCAGAAACACTCCTTTACAGTGAATAGAACAGTGTCTCTCAGGGTGAGGCGCACGCCTTCAGGCGTGACGATAGTTTGGCGAGGCGTGGGACTGCAGAATGGGGCTTGGGGATATAATTATAATCATGTGATTACCCCCCTCTCTCTAGTATAATAAAAGTAATAAACTACAGTCTTGCTTCAGAACTCATGCGCACCACAACATTAAGCACCAAACTGAACGCTTGATACGGTTACTTTTTATGACATGCGAGGTACTATATATTACGAAACAAACATGCAAATATACAGATGTTACATAGCAATAAACATTGTTATTTTTTAAAAATACATGCTTGAAGTAAACAACGTTTAATTATAGCCATCATCTTCCTTATCTCAATTGCCACCTTCCTGCCAAATTTAAGGCCTGAAGAATGTATAGTCTGGTCAGTTAGTCATGCCAAAGGTGGCAAGTTACTGAAATATAATTGTAATAGATAAAGTAAGCGCATATGGACAGTGCATATCCGTACAACCGGAATACTATATTACTGATCTTGTTAATTTGCATAGTTTTTAAAAATATGAATCGGCTTAGTAGCAAAACAATCCGACTTCTGCTCGGAGATTGCGTGATCTGCGCTAATAATATACTTGAGTGTACGTCGATCACCAATGGCTACCCCAACCCCTTTTCGCCTGATAAGTCAATCTGACCACCGCCCATTGATTCAAACTGACTTAGACCCTCAAGCCCCGAGGTCCATTTGACTATTCCATGTTTTGTCACTTTAAATTCGTGAACACCACACCAAGTTTTGTTTCAGCAAACCTTCACCAGTCGCGCTTTTTGGTAAACATGTCGTACGGATATGCTCTGTCCATATCCATACAACATGTTGTACGGATATACACTTCCATAATATAGTACTGTATACTAGCTTTGTCCGATCATGGTGGGCCATTTCTTTTTTTTTTTTTAAATTGGAGTGGGGAGTGGGACCAATAAAAAGTGAGACGCATTGGTCTAGAATGAAGAATTGGTACATTTAGTGAAAATGGCATAAAATACGAATGTGTCATAACAAGACGTCGGGCACCTTAGCTCACAACATGAAAAAGACAGTCGGCATTTTTTTACCAGTTAGAATTAAGTCAAGTTGTGTAGACGATTCTCCCCGCCGAGGTCAAGATCCGATATCAGGAAAGTGGGTTAAGGTCATACTGGTGACTTTTCATTCAGCTTAATCAAAGCTTAAGACCTTCAAAGACAGACAATAATCCCATTGGGAGATTCTGTTGGAAAAGAAGATGAAATAGTGTATTGGACGCTCTGGGAAAAATAAAGGGTGAGATTAGAAAAAATGCGGGCCAGTTCTGTGTTTGTGGCCAATACAAGTGGAAATTGGCACAAATTGGGTTGTGTTTCGAGAGGAGATGACAAAAGTTGAATGATCAATTGGCTTGGTGGGCGGGCCCACCAGGATGGCTGAACCTGTCCACCGTTGTTAGATGAAGTTGCTGATGATGACGTCAATGTTTCATCAGTCTTAAGAGAGGAGAATCCGACGTAGGTGATGGATGTTGTATCCAACTAACTGGGCAGTTTTCTGTAAAGCTGTCTTTTCCCTTATTGCCATCAAATTCATTTTGTAATCTAAAAGATGAAATGCATGTAAACTGATGTAGATTTATGTGCAGAATACTTTTGGTGCAAGCATTCTTTTCTTTTTCTTCTGCCAAGGGATAATGAGTTAAGCCTAAGTGATCCATAAATTCTTTGTTTGAATGTCTTACTTAATGCCGCCCCCTCAAGATAAAGCATCTTTGTTTTCTAATTATACATTGTGTTGTATTATTAAAAAAAAATAATTAAAAATTGTTCATTGTTGGCTAAAGTCACACAGAATGTTGTAATGCTACACGGAACCTGCAGGAAGTAGAAGATTGTTGACCTGCCCATCGTGGTCATCTGAAAGAGAGGAAAAAGAAAGATAGAGGAGAGAGAGAGAGAGAGAGAGAGAGAGAGAGAGAGAGAGAGAGAGAGAGAGAGAGAGAGAGAGAGAGAGAGAGAGAGAGAGAGAGATCCCATTGCAGGTGATTTATAAAAATGGGGCAACTGTCAACCGCATGCGTTTCAGATCTTCTCGACACAGTGATACACCCCTCACAATAAAGGTCTCACACGAGGAGACGTAGACGTGTGGAGGCTGACACTTTTTAATCTCTGCCTGGCCGGGAAAGACGGGTCAAAGTTGATCCAGCTAAGAGCATTAAATAATGAATATTGTTACAAAGGCGTACGTCCCCCAAGTTTATTGCGCAGGGGTCCGTATTTTAATGCTTTTTAAGACTTCAGGGCTAGAGAGCTCCTTCTGAAATGCTCCTACCTACAGCTTCAATTAAATATGATTAATTATTCTTTTTGTTTTCCTCCTGTTTTTTGTTGTTGTTGTTGTTGTTGTTGAAAAGGTATCGGGCAGTGTTAGGGATTCGATAAGATTTAGGGTTGAGGATAAGGGTGGGATTAGGGATAGTACCTATACGTACATGTCTCTAGCGCAAAACGCCTGGGGTGCGTACGTACTAAGAACAACAACCTTAAATAATATGTGGTTATGGATGTTCAGTCAGGCCATTTGTTGGAAAAAACAACAACAACTGAAACGAACGAGACTCATACATTGCTTGGACTGCCTCTGTCTTGGAAATCATTCCATCAATCTCTCTTCTCAAGGACATAATCAAAAGAGATCCTATTCAAGGATTGCATGCATCATCCACGGGGATCAGTTTCGTATCAGAATAGAAGCAACCGATTATTTAGGTTCTCTCGGAGACAGCCCAGCTGCTCTTGCATGATCCATTCCACGTCAGGGCGTATCCATGGTTTTGGTGGTTTTGAGATACGACCATTTTATCGTTGCTGTATTAAGCAGAAACTGTCCATTGTTGGCTAAAGACACACAGATGTCTTTAAAAATTTCAGTCTCACCAAAACTTTGAAATGTAATAATTAATTTGTATAGCGCTCGAATACACGCACATACACACATACACACACACGCGCGCACATACACATACACGCATACACTCACACACACCCATGCGCACATACACACATACACGCATACACGCACACACACATACACTCACGCGCACACACACATACACGCATACACGCACACACACACTCACACACACACGCGCGCGCACACACACACTCACGCGCGCCCACACACACACACATACACGCACACACACACATACACGCACACACACACGCACACACACACACACAAAAGATATGCTCTAAGGCGCTGAACTAGCATTAAAAACAGGATTAACATAAAATCAATTAACCATGCTCCCATTCACACACATTAACAAACATTTCATCTACCCTCATCCTCAAACCTCTGAGACCAAAAATTCAGTTTCAGTGAAAACAGTGAAATGTTCTGCAGGGTCAGTAAAATAATAGTAATTTTAAAAAAAGCTGCTGAGAAGCAAGTACGTGAGATAGGTGAAAAGCTGCAAGCTACTTGCTCAACGTCGGGAGGGAGATTCATGTCTCAGTAAGTCGAACAAGACTGACTGAACAGCCGATAAAACCTCACAGTGGAATTTTTCATTACCATTATTACTAGCTGACCCGAGCAAGATACATCTTACAAATTGTTTTCAAGAAGCCCAATCGTATATCTAGATTATTTCACAAGAATAGTGCCACTTGGATACGATGCAAAAACTAATAGAACCGATTGTTACATCACAGTTCTTTTCAGAATACTTGTGACAACGTTGAGTTTCGATCAGCGATGTGTATGAAGAGACACAGAACCAACGAAATTTCTGATCATACTTCTGATTCTACTCGATAAAAAATTCATCGATCTCTTTCTTGCGGCTCAAATATATCGTGCTGCGATGTTATGACGTTCTAGACCTTATATAACCGAGATGATAACCCACTGGTTTCAAAGCATCGATTTGTCTCTCTCTCATTTTTTTTTTTTAAATCAGTGATTGAACCTTCATGCATAAATCTTGCACATGACTGTTTAACATTATTCCAACACCGGATCCAATGCAGAGAAGTAACTAGAGCTTTCTGTTACGTTGAACCATTTCACATTTAGCTCTTTTATTTCATTTTTTAAAATTATTGTATTTTTCTTTATTATATTTTTTCTTATAGTCCCTGCGTAAAATTAATAAACACTGTTGTTTAAGCCAGATTGATTGAGATAGATTAGATAGATAGATAGATAGATAGATAGATAGATAGATAGATAGATAGATAGATAGATAGATAGATAGATAGATAGATAGATAGATAGATAGATAGATAGATAGATAGATAGATAGATAGATAGATAGATAGAAAGACAGATAGATAGATGGACAGACAGATAGGTGGATGAATGGATGGATAAATGGATAGATAGATAGAAATAAGGTAAGACAAGAATCATTAAAGAGTTAATATCCCTGAGAGAAATTCACTTTTATTGAGCTTTTGAGAGCCCCTACATGGTACATACAGTTTACATATAACATTACCCCTTGGTAAATCCGTGTTTCCAAATTCATCATGGCTGACAGTGAGTTTTGTCCATCATTACTTCATTCATTTACATGAGAACTAGGAAACAACGAATCTGTACAAAATCGTAACCCTGAAAAGCCAGTAGGCCTACTACGCATTTCTAGTAATATCGAGAGGTGCCTGCGCAGAGACTACAGACTAATAAATTAACCAAACTGGAAACACGAGCTTCGGGCTGTGTCGCTTTTTACAGAATTTCCCGAGCGACGACTGTATAACCAACATGGCCGCCGCTCGAGAAATTCCGATTCTAGATCTATTGGCAATAGAAATTTCTTTTCATTTGTCAAGATTGGTTGTACATGTATTAATTTCTTGGTGCGGAACCAAACTTCCGCGTTCAGTAGGCGCCTCAAGACGGTGTCATTCAAAATTGTAGCTATGCTGAAGCGTCGGTCGCTACCTTAAACCTAATATGGCGGATGGTTCATGACCGTTCGCTGTTTTGTGACGTCACACAATGGGATCATCCAGTCTGGTTAATTTATTAGTCTGTGGCAGAGACCGAGTCGCCAGTTTTGTCAATTTTACAGAAGAGTGTTTTGAAAGTTTGACATGAAGTATCAGTTGTCTGTTACGACCTTTACGTCGTCATCAATTAGTAGGTCAATTAATTCGATGATGAAATTCGCATCATGTCAAAATGTAGTTCTTACCAAGGCAAAACAGAATAGTATGCAAAGAAATAAAAACCGAAATTTTCCAGTTACGGTGTTTGGGCAGGAACCCCTCAATATTATGTCGTAATGCGGACTTTTAGTTCGCCTAAGAATAGCACAGGCACTGTATTTCAGCCCCATTGTATATACGCTGACCGAAATAAACTGTTTATGAATAACCGGTACAAAATACATGGCGCGTGACCAAAGTCTCTTTCAAGACTAAAAATTCCCAGTGTCTTGTTATTTCATGGCACACACCTTAACACATTAGGCACATCCGTACAAACGACAGCAGAGCAGTACAAATACCTCTCCAAACATTGAGACATTCGTGTGATTCAAGATCAATGTTATGGCTATCATGAAAAAAAAAATTGATATTCACGGGTCTTTTCCTTGGTTTCACTGTGATAAAAGGTAAGATTTTGCTCGATAAAATCCTCTGTTTCTGTCGATTTACTCTGTGTTTTCAACTAAGTTTTTTGGCAGATGAATTTAGTCTCTGAAGTAGAGAGGATTGTCCTAGCAGGCAAAGTTTTAGTCTGTACAAGTTTCTCCTCTTAACTTGGGATGAGAGTAGAGGACATCATTTAAAGTTTGATGAACTTGGCAACTCCGTGGAACAGACTAATATCTCGTACATCACGGTGATGTATTTAAATTGATAACATTTCTGTCCAAATTTTGCGGTAACGTTTAATAATAATAATAATAATATAATACAGCAATGGTAATCATATAATAATGGAGCTTGGGCCCAACTTTGTTCCCGCAAAGGCTTTTTTACTACGCAACGTAGAGAAATGAAACTTGGCACCTGTATGTAAAATTTATTAAGCCTGTACGTGTCGAGCTCATTTTTTCCCGAAACTCTTTACTTTTCCCAGAAATTCAGTTATAATTATCAGTTATCAATTCATGATTGCAAATACGACGTGATAATGTACTTCCGTCAATTTCGTCATTTCCGCCTCTTACCGGAAAAGTAAACTAGAGTTCACGATCCAGCCACGCCAACAAAACTTTGATACCGAGTATATTGTTATATAAATACAGATGAGATGAGTGCCATTCATTCATACCAAGAAAACTGTGTAGAAATATTTAGAGTGTGCTTCACGCTCGGAAGGAAATATTTTTTATTATAGACTAGATCTCGGAGTGTCAGTCATGCCAAGAAAACTTTGTCGAAAGGCTAAATCTAGGCCTCTCACGCCTCGAGGATCGAACTAGAGCTACTGCCGCTCACACAGCTCGGATTTGCTTGAAATTTTACATGTGCCTGCCATTCGACCCGCAAAAGGTTCTCTTTTAGATTTGGAGTCTTGAAAAGGTGTGGAAGTATTTTTTTTAGTTTGCTTTATGCCGCTAACTGACTACCTCCGATCCTTCATTTTTTACGAACACAGTCATGAGTCCATGACATCATCACTTCCTGAAAAATTCTCGGTGCGCACTACCTCGCACACTATACTAATAATATTATCCTATCTATCTGTTAATCGCCGATTTTATGTGGATGACCTAAAGTGTCTCGACATCAAAGTCTTTGTGCTGATTCCTTTCGGTCTTGATTGGTGAGCTTTGTTTTTTTACCATTCGAAGAATGGGGCAGTTACTAGTAATAATAATAGTAATAATGATAATTACATAATAATAATGATTATCAAGATAAGAACAAGAATAATAGTGGTAATCTTAAAAATAATAGTAATAATTAATCGCCGATTTTATGTGGATGACCCAAAGTGTCTCGACATCAATGTCTTTGTGCTGGTTCCTTTCGGTCTGTTGTGGTAAGCTTTGTTTTTTTTACCGTTCGAAGAATGGGGCAGTTACTAGTAATAGTAATAATAATAAGAATGAGGAGAAGGAGCAAAGGAAAAGCAACTGAGAAGCCTGGCTGTTACCCTGTAAGCATTTCTCTGGTCCACACTAGTGAATTACAGTCCCGTCGAGAGAAAACACCGGGAATTCAAAAATATACATAAACTAGAATGGCGGACAATCGTAAGAGGGAAAGATTTCTTGAGGCAATGATACCAGATAGAATAAGATGAGACAGCTAGATTTCGCATCGCCACCTCGCAGCGAATGCACGGAAGGCATGAAGAGTGCCGTATTTTACAAAGCCATAATATTGGGAAAATATTGAATGTTGTTCGCTTTTCAGCCCTCGCTTAAGGCCCTGATTGACATCACTTATTTGTAATTATAACTTCAATCCGAAAACGTTGGCTTTTTTTTTTCTTTTTTTTTAGTCGACGCAGTATTGTAACAAATCCGCATCTTTAATTTATTATTATATCAAACATTCTTTTCACGCTATTCGCCATGGGCCGCGACCCCGATCCAGACGCAAAGTGTGTGCAAGGTTTTTTTTTAGAGGTGCCAAGCACAGACTAATAAATTAACCAGACTGGAAACATGAGCTTCGGGCTGTGTCGTTTTTTACGGAATTTCCCGGGCGGCGACCGTACAACCAACATGGCCGCCGCTGGGGAAATTCCGATTCTAGTTCTATCTGCAGTAGAAATTTCTTTTTATTTCTCAAGATTTGTTGTACATATATTAATTTCTTGGTGCCGAACCAAACTTCCGCGTTCAGTCGGCGCGTCCAAATGGTATCATTCAAAATTGTAGCTGTGCTGAAGCGTCGGCCGCTACCGTAAACTTAAAATGGCGGATGGTTCAGGACCTTTCGCTGTTTTGTGACGTCACACAATGGAATCGTCCAGTCTGGGTATTTTATTAGTCTGTGGTGCGAATAGAGTGTCTCATCTTATTGTTTTCTAGTATCTTTGGTTGAGATATTTTGTACAGCGAAGTAAAAGAAAGGAGACAGAATCATTTCCCGGTCTGACGTTCGATAAAAATTCGGATATTTCAGGAGATGTAAAAAAAAAAATGCATAGGGAAAGGATACGTCCAAAAAAAATTGTGGAACGACGCAGTAAAGTGAAGATTACGTGTGGTAACTTTTGACCCGGGCACCATGGATCACTGATAGGTAAATGTATAACCTGATTTTTTTGCTTTGTTGCTTTTTTTTTTTCAGTGAGAAGTCAGCAAGACATTGTCGACACATCAGTGATTGAAGCCGGAGGCAACTTCACGGTGTTGTGCAATGCTGCCATTGCAGGTGCGCCAGATAAAGAGAGATATATAGTTTTTATGCAACTATTACGGAAAACGTCATATGGTTACTATTCTGAAAGTTTGCTCTCTATGTCTGAAAGTTCAACGACTAAGTCGTATTATCTGGGGAGAAACTGGACATACCATCATTACCGTGACATGTATTCTTTCCGACCAAAGAACATCAGTGTCTTTGTGCCAAATGCCCGTCCTTGTTTTGATGCTGGTTCCTACATATGTCGAGTGGAGTATGTCCTGAATGATGATGAGCGGCAGACAAGTGAGAAAACGCAGGACCTCCCTGGGCATTGTGATAATACTGATGTGATCTGGATTGTAAGTTCTGCGTTGCTGGGACTGGCCGGAGTGCTTGGTTTTGTCGGTGTCGTTGTGTTTTTCTGCAGGAAGTCTAGAAATAGTAACTCATCCACAACGGACCAACACAACAATACAAGTGTCTCCGGCCCAGGCGTTGAAGCATCAGGACAAAGTGAAGAACCAAGAACCAACACGGGGGTTTGAAACTGTATCATGGAGCAGAAATATCCAAGTCGAACATGTCAAATCATGAAACCTCACATATTTTAAGAACACTACTAGATGCACACACGAACCAGAATGTTTCAGTAAGCGACGGCTCTCAAGTTTATGACGACAATGAAGAACTGTGAATTTTATAATGTTTGTTTGTCCCTTAGCTTTTATGGCTTACCACTGTTTCATGTGTTTTTTCTCGAAGAGGTTCTGCTATTTAATTTTTTTTGTGGTTTATTTTGACATTTATTTGTTCTTTCTTGCTAACCGGAAACTTTACAATATAGATTTTTTTTCATTTTGACTTTGCCTGCATTAAAGTGTTCCTGTACAGATGGTGGCCTGCTGAAGTCAAATGAAATGCGTGTTACACGCAATTACAATCTGCCCAACATGTCATTAATATTATTATGTCGACAGGTTATTTAACAAGAAGAACAGTCATTACAGTACAGATTACGACATACCCAACACACAGAAAGTCAAAAATGAACTGGACTGTTATCTCAATTACTTTCAAAATGTTTTGAATTCTTGCAGTAATCATTAATTTTCTGTATTCCAATGCCGGAAGACGAACGTTGTGCTTATTCCCTACAGAGAGACAAATGGGTCCTAATTGGTCTGTAGTTGCTTATTCGTGTTTATTTCTTTTTGAAATCAAGGAAATTCTTTACGAAATTATGAAATTTATGTAAAACTTTGAAACTGCGTTTATCAAGTCGAATATGACAAAGCAAAAAATATTTTAAAAATTTAAAATGATAATAATAAGAATAAGAATAAGAATAATGATAATAATAATAATAATAATATTACGATTATCTTTATCAGAATTTCTACTGATATTAGCATTGCTGTTGTTGTGCTGGACTTTAGCTGTCTTTACTTCTGTTGTCATCAGCTTGATATTTCGTAATGTTTTATTACGCATGGCGTAAACATTTAAAGCCGGATACGTTAGCCGACTGTCGATGATAGGCGTGAAGCGCTAGTGGTCGATAGTCCGTGACGCTGATCGGGACTATAGTACTGGTCGTTTATAGGTAAGCAGACGCAGCGGTATAGGTGATTGAGGAACCTGTCTTTTTTTGTATCTTATAAGGGGGTTGTTACACTAACAACGTTTGATTCCGGGGACATGCAGTAGAGAAATGCACCCGGTGTAAGACATTAGAAGAAAACTAAAGTTGGCCAATTTTACTGCTAACGCTGCTGTTAGATATGGGGTAACAAAGACCCATATTTCGGTAATGGCCACTGGGTTCGTGCTCAAATTTACAGGACATGAACTAGATATAATTATGTCCAAACTTACCAGCCAAGTGGCATTATCCACGCAGCTATTGTAATTTGTACAGGTCAGTCTGTGCAGCTACCTGTTATCACTTAACATTATATTAATTTATTCCGCCTTCAGTTTGCACCCGCCGTCTCCTCATAATGATGTCCACCAATTTAGTTTACTCAGAAAAAAAAATGATTTGCATAACATGTTATTATACAGTTTTCCATTGTTTCATGCACAATTTTGTTTATTGTTGTGTGCAATCACATGTCTGCCAAAGCTACATGATGGCTGGGAGTGTGATAAATATTATGTTTTGTGATTGATTCATACATGTATACGTGTAGCACAGAAGTAATCAATATTAAGAAAGTGAACTCCTAAAATGCCATTTTTGTTGTTGTTATTGCATTTCTAAGATTATCATGGGTGTTCTATATTTCCTTTTGCTTATATTTTTTTTTAATTACTTTTTTTTATACTTTCTCTCTCTCAGTCTCTCTCTGTCTGTCTGTCTCTCTCTCTCTCTGTCTCTGTCTCTCTCTCTCTGTCTGTCTCTCTCTCTATCCATCTATCTCTCTTCTCTCTCTCTCTCTCTCTCTGTCTCTCTCTCTCTCTCTAAACGCTTTACAGCATTTACATTACATCTATCCTAAATCACACACGCAATACATGCACACTTAACAAAAACACTTAATAGACATTCAGAGTGCAAAAAGATGACTCTTCAGCTGATAGTTAAAAGGCATAAAATTATCACTGTGTCTCAAACACGGAGGTATAGAATTCATAATAGTATAGGGGTGAGTTTTTGTTGGGTTTTTTTTTTGGGGGGGGGGGGGGGGTTAGGAAGGGTATGAACCCATCCTTTAATAAGCCTGGCACCAATAGATTTTAATCGGTCAATTCGTCAGACGGAGAGGCCAGGACATTGAGTGTTAACGAGACCTCGAATACCAGCCTAATACTTGGATCTCACTGAACTTCAAGGTCTATAGGTCATCATCCAGTTAATCTGGCGATCAAAATGGCCTTGGGCATTGTGTAGTTATACAATGATCATTTTGATTTCTCTACTTCCTTCTTACATTTAGGAGTTTAACATTTCACACACACCAGGAAAGAAAAGCTACAGCACATTCCAGAAGTGATTATTAACTCCTCTTGTCCACAGCATCCGCTCCGCTCCGCAATTTTTTTACGGACAATGACGTAAAATACACTTTGCCTCTGTATACTTTTCCATAGCATCCGTTCCGCTCCGCTCATCACCGCTATGGCGTCAAAGAGAGTTTTTCAAACTACTGAGAAGCAAGTACGTGAGAAAGGGGAGGAGCTGCAAGCTACTTTCTCAACGTCGAGAGGGAGATTCTTGTTTCAGCAAGTCGAGCAAGACTGACTCAACAGCCGATAAAACTTCATATACGATTTTTTCATTATCATTATTACTAGCTGACCCGAGCAAGATACATCTTACAAATTGTTTTCAAGAAGCCCAATCGTATATTTAGACTATTTCACAACAATAATGACAGTTGGATACGATGCAAACACTAATAGAACCGATAGCTACATCACAGCTCTTTTCAGAGTACTTGTGACAACGTTGCGTTTCGATCAGCGATGTGTATAAAAAGACACAGAACCAACGAAATTTCTGATCATATTTCTGATTCTACTCGATAAAAAATTCATGGGTCTCTTTCTTGCGGCTCAAACAAATCGTGCTGCGATTTTATGACGTTGTAGACCTATATTATAATGGAGATGATAACTCACTGGTTTGGAATCATCGATCCGTCTTTCTATTTATTGTTTTTTTTAAATCAGTGGCAGAACATTTATGCATAAATCTTGCACATGACGTCTTAACATCATTCCAACACCGGACCCAAATGCAGAGAAATTGTTATAACTTTCTGTTACGTTGAACCATTTCACATTTAGCTCTTTTATTTCATTTTTTAAAAATTATTGTATTTTTCTTTATTATATATTTTTTTGTTTGTTATAGTCCCTGCGTAAATAAACAATGTTGTTTCGGATAAGACAGAAATAAGGTAAGACAAGAATCATTCAAGTGTTATTATCAAAGAGAGAAATTCACTTTTATGGAGCTTTTGAAAGCCCCTACATGGTACACACAGTTTACATATATAACTTTAACCTTTGTAAATCTGAGTTTCCAAATTCATCATGGCTGACAGTGAGCTTTGTCAAACATTATTTCATTTATTTACATGAGGACCAGGAAACAACGAATCTGTAAAAAAAAACCTTACACTGAAAAGACAGTACTACGCATTTCTAGCAATATCGAGGACTGCAGAGGCCGTGTCGACCATTTTGTAATATTACAGGAGAGTTTTGAAAGTTTGACATGAAGTATCAAACGTATGTTATGGCCTTTAAATGCTCATCAATAATTAGGTCAATTAATTTGATAATGGAATTCCCATCATGTCAAAATATAGTACTTACCAAGGGGAAACAGAATATTATGCACACAAAAAAAAAACCCACAAAAAAACGAAAATTTTCGCATTAGCGTGTTTGCGCAGGCACCCCTCGATATTATGTCTCAGTGTGGATTTTTGGTTAGCACAGGGACTGTATGTCAGCCTCTTATACTCTGGCCTAGATAAACCATTAACCAATAGCCTGTGCAGAATACATGAAGCGTGACCCAAGTACTGTTGAATACGATGAAAATTTCCAGTATCTTTTTCTTTTATTGCACACAGGTTTTCACACTTGGCACATGCATACAAACGGCAGGGGCGCAGTACAAATAGTTCTCCAAAAGTTGAAAAATTCGTGTAATTCAAGATTAATGTTATGGCTGTCATGAAATTGATATTCACGGCTCTTTTCCTTGGTTTCACTGTGATAAAAGGTAAGGTTTTGCTCTGTAAAATCCTGTTTCTGTCAGTTTACTCTGTGTTTCCATCTTAGTTTATTGGGAGATGAATTCAATTTCTGAAGAAGATAAGCTTGTCCCAGGAGGCAACTCTTTAGTCAGTATAAGTTTCTCCTCTTAACTTGGGATGAGAGTAAAGAACATCATTTATAGTTTGATGAATTTGGCAACTCCATGGAACAGATAAATATTTCGTACATCATGATGATGTGTTTAAATTGATAACATTTCGACCACATTTTGCGGTAATGTTTAATAGTAATAATAATGATAATATAATATAACAGTGATAACAATAATATTAGTAACCATAATTACACAATAATTATGATGATAATGATAAGAACAGTAATAGTAATATTAGAGGTGATCATGATAATAAGAACAATAATAATGACGATAGTAAGGAGAAAAGGAAGAAGGAGAAGCAACTGGGAAGTCTAGCGTTACCATTGTAAGCATTTCACTGATCCACATTATTGAATTACACTCCCGCCGAGGGAAAATGCCGGAAAATCAAGAGTATACACTGCAGGCTAGAATGGCGGACAATCGTAACAGGGAAGGATTTCTAGAGGCAATGATACCAGGCAGAATGGCTCATTTTGCTGAAATTATTTCCCCTTAATCCGATAGGGGGCGAGCAATAACTGGAGGTAAACAAACAGCAGCCGATCCAGGAAGTGACCGCTTGATTTGCCCTATACTGATGCTCCATGGAGTGACGGCTGCGCATAATAAACTGTAGTTTTCTCTCCAAAATGCCAGATTACTGCATTGTTCCCTTTTGCAAAAATCGCGGTGGTTATCGGCACTGCCGCGATCCGTTCTTATTCCTCTGTAGCTCAGCACCAAAATAAAATAACTTAAAATGCCACATACCAATAATACCATTGAAAATAACACCTCTTTCAAATGTTATTTTTCAATTCCATGAAATTACTGTTATAACTTTAATACACGTATTATGAGCCCACAGTAGTCACTATCGGACATTTTAACGGCCAAAATCGCTGATCTGCGGGAGCTGAGTAACACCTATATATCGTTTCAAGATGGATCTGATCACACAGACTCAAAATTACAATTTACTGATATTTGGATTATATTGAATAACTCACCTTTATTTTGGTATATTTTTGCCTGGGCTACGGAAAGTCATTTGTTGTATGTGTATGTGTATGTCGATTTTGTATGGAGTTTTAAAATTTGCGAAATTACGTATTTTTTGCTCCTAAATTAAGCATCAATATGGTTGTTGATTTTGAAAATAACCATTTCGTTTATCCTTCTGTGGATAGGCCTTCGAATAACCAATACAATGATGTGTTTCTTACTTCTGCAAGTCAATCTGTTGATGTTTTATGATGACAGTGAAAACTGATAAATTTTTACATTTTTGTCTCCCTTGTCAAAAAGTGAAATTTAATGTGGAGGCATTTTTGATTCAAATAAAAGACCACTTATTAATAATTTAAACCCTTGAAAAAATTTAGGCTTTTTGTCTGTATTAAATAGAATGTGTTTACAGTTTGGCATGTTTGCAGTGATAACACACCGGTGATGTCTCATGAAAATTCAGATGATCATAACTTTGCCAAATATTGAGATACAGAGACAAATTTGGTATCAAAATTCTTAGGAGAGTGAGTTCTTTCAATTGGAAAACTTAATTTAAGTGTCTATACAGCGACTTTCCAAAATCAGTTTTGAATACCTACTTTTAATCTCAATCCCTGCCTGGTTTCAGATTTCCCACCTAATTTGTTTGTATTATATTATTGCTTCTGTCAGTAAATATGTTTCGTTCATATCAATATCACTTTAAGTAATTGGTTAACGTTTAAGTCGGATCAATCATACAAATCACAACATAAAATAAGTTTTCATATAGTAAACACTAAGTAAACACACCCACTGTTCACTGGAGTATAATTTATTTCACTGCCAATCAGGATTAGAGTATAGAAAGGCGATAGGTTATCGGGGAATTGCAAGCATAAAAAAGATTTTTTTTTGAAAAAGTATTTCAATTTCAGGTACATAGGGCTACAACTCGGACTTTACAATCAAGAAATCACTTTGCATGGGAATATGATCCATAAGCTCAATTAATGAGATAATGGCTGATGCCTAAAATCACATGATAAACACATTTTTTTAAATAAAGCTATGCACGGTGTATGCAGTAATTTGCATCATAAGACAAGAAAACACCATAGCTGCACCTAATGTTGGTTTAATCATGCTCAAGAATCCAAACAGATTTAAATAAATCCTTCTTGCAACGTTCGCCATATTGATAACATCGAGTCGGATAAAGCGAAAGTGCTTGAAAGTATAACTCCACTTGTGGAGCGCCACCTATATTATTACGGCCCTTTGTGTTTGAGCAAAATGAGCCATTAGATGAGAAATCAGCCGACGTTTTTAGCGTAGATGATTTCGCAAGATCACCTGGCAGCGAATGCACGAAAGGCATGAACAGTGCCGTATTGTACAGAGCCAAATAGGGAAATCTTGAATTCTGTTCACTTTTCAGGACTCACTGTGGGCCTTGATTGCCGTCACATATTTTTATCTTATACCCCGAGACTGACCAATTCATCATTTTCCGTCCGCCGGCTCGTGCGCGTACCATCCATGTCAACAATGCAACAATTGGCACACACCCTTTCATAACTGAACAAAAAGACTAGCACTACAGAGCTGTGAGTAGTGTTCACAGTGTTTATACGCGCACAAGCTGTGGACATACCGGTATTGTGAAAGAAGGAATGGTCCGTCTCGGTATCTCAGTTATAACTTCAATCGCAGTGGGAGAACGCTAGCTTTTTTTTTAGTCGCAGAAGCTTTGTAACAAATTCGCATCATTAATTTATCATTCGATCAATCATTCTTTTCATGCTATGCGCCATGGGCCCCGACAACGATCCAGGCGCAAAGTGTGAGCACGATTTTTTTTTTTTTAGAGGAGCTAAGAGAGTGTCTCATCTTATTGTTTTCTAGTATCTTTGGTTGAGGTATTTTGTACAGCGAGGCAAAAGAAAGGAGACAGAATCATTTCCCGGTCTAACGTTCGATAAAAATTCGGATATTTCAGGAGATGTAAACAAAATATGCGTAGGGAAAGGACACGTCAAAAAGAGGTGTGGAACGAGACAATAAAATGAAGGTTACGTATTCGTACCTTCTGACCCGGGTATCATGGATCACTGATAACTAACTGTATAACTTGATTGATTTTTTTTTTCAGTGAGAAGTCAGCAAGACATTGTCGACAGGTCAGTAATTGAAGACGGAGGCAACTTCACGGTGTTGTGCAATGCTGCCATTGGAGGCGCTCCAGATGAAGCCCGGAATCTAGTTCTAATACAAATATCACGGAAAACGTCAAATGATTACTATTATCAAGATTTGTACTCGGTGACTGAGGATTCAGGGCTTTTTCTCTATTATGAATGGAGAAAGTGGAGATTCCGTACCACCCGTGATGTAGATTTCCGAAAACAGAACATCAGTATCTTTGTGCCAAATGCCCTTCCTTGTTTTGATGCTGGTTCATACATATGTCGAGTGGAGTATGTCCTGTCTGGTGCTGAGCGGCAGACAAGTGAGAAAATGCAGGATCTCACTGGACCTTGTCCTGACACCGATGTGATCTGGATTGTAAGTTCTGCGTTGCTGGGACTGGCCGGATTGCTTGGTTTTGTCGGTGTCGTTGTGTTTTTCTGCAGGAAGTCTAGAAATAGTAACTCATCCACAACGGACCAACACAACAATACAAGTGTCTCCGGCCCAGGCGTTGAAGCATCAGAACAAAGTGAAGAGGAACCAAGAACCAGCACGGGGTTTTGAAACTGTATCATGGAGCGGAAATATCCAAGTCGAACATGTCAAATCATGAAACTTTACATATTTTAAGAACAGCAGATACATACACGCACCATAATGCTTCCGGAGAAGGCTGTCGCGATGTGGGATTTTGATTAACACTTAGAAGGGAAGAGAAGGGGCGAGTAAGGGTAGTTTCATTGAGACGCTTAGTTGGCGTTCAGAAATTCGTGCATAAGAGTAGAAAGCACGGGGTTTAAAGATTTTAGTAGTTATTTTTGGCATTTTGGCTCTCAAGTGTATGGAGACAATGAAGAACATTGACTTTTACTAGGTTTACTTGTTCCTTAGTTTTTATTTCTTACCAATGTTTCAGTTTTTTTTCCCGCAGAGGTTCTACTATGACCGAACTCTTGCGTTTTTGTAATTTTCTATTTCATTTCTAATTCTTTTGTGGTTTATTTTGACATTCCTTTGTTCTTTCTTGCTAATCAGAAATTTACCATAATATACATTTTGTTTTCATTCTGACTTTGCCTGCATCAAAGTTGTTCCTGTACAGATGGTGGCCTGCTGAAGTTAAATATGTTTTACAAGCAATTACAATCTGTCCCACAAGTCATTAACATAGTTTGTCGACGAATTATTTATCAAGAAGAATAATCATTATACTATAGGTACGGACATACTCAATACACATAAAGACAAAAATGAACTGGACTGTTATCTCGATTACTTTTAAAGTGTTTTGAATTCTGTCAGTAATCATTGCTGCATTCCAATGCCGGAAGACGAAGTGTTTTGTCCCTACAGAGGGACAAATGGGTTCTGATTGATCTGTTGTTGGTTATTCGTGTTTATTTCTTTTTGAAATCAATCGAATTGTGTACAAAATTATGAAGTTTATGTAAAACTTTGAAACAACGTTTATCAAGTCGAATGTGATGAAGGAAAAAAAAAATGATTATATTAATTCGATTAGATTTATCAGAATTTGTACTGATATTTGTATTGCTGTTATTTGTATTGCTGTTATTTGTATTGCTGTTATTTGTATTGCTGTTATTTGTATTGTTGTGCTGGATTTTTACGTTCACGTCTTCTTTTATCATCAGCTTGATATTTTGTAATATTATAGTACTCATGGCGTAAAATATTAAAACCAAATACGTTAGCCGACTGCCCATGATAGGCGGGAAGCGCTGGTGGTCGATGGTCCATGACTCTGACACAGACTTGGGTGTGTTGCGGCCCCGCTCCTGAATTTGCTGGTCTGCACTGTAATCGGGAAACACCCTTCCGAGGACAATAATAATGGTCGCTTATAGGTAGAATGCGCATATTCACCATCTTGTCTGTCCGGACCCACTTAAGGCGTCGCGAACCAATCGGCGGCGAGTTCACTACAGTAAACAATGACACGAGTGTATACGCATATGGGAGAGATTCGGTCAATTATTTCACTACCTTTCTCTTGTCTACACGGATGGTAGGGAATCGGACCAGTTTGGATACATCCTTTCCACCCCTGTCACAACAGTCAACTGCAATGCAACCAGCAGGCATTTTAATTGCCTAGACACATCTCGAAGTTACACTCATCAGCTGATCCACCGGCCATCTTGTTTGGCGGAAGTACAAAACAAAAACTCTGTGGCGTCATGCGCATTCTACATATAGGTAAGCAGGCGCAGCGTTATTAAGTGGAGGAGGAACCTGTCCTTGTTTGTATCTTAATAGGGGTTGTTACACTAAAAACGTTTGATTCCAGGGACATGCAGTAGAGAAATGCACGTTTGATTCCAGGGACATGCAGTAGAGAAATGCACGTTTGATTCCAGGGACATGCAGTAGAGAAATGCACCCGATATAAGACATCAAAGGAAAAATACATAAAATATTAGTTGCTTAAGTTTTTATACAGTTAAAGTTGGTCAATTTAAGTGCTGACTGGGCTGTGAGTGAAATAAAGACCCATGATTCGGTAATGGGCAGTGGGTTCGTGTTAAGATTCACGGGACATGACTTAGACACATGAAGTGGCATTATTCACGCAGCTATTGTAAATTCATACAAATCAGCCTATGCAGCTACGTGTTATCACTTAATATTATATTAATTTACTAGATGAAGTTCCCGGCATTATCCAGGATAAACCTATGAACCAACCATTCTGTCTCTCTTTTTTTTTTTTTTGGTCAAAAAAACCTCCCATATCTGCAGTCTTAATGCATATTCCATGGGCTCCGGAGCTCATTTGTGATAGGGAAAGTGTGGCCACAGAATGAAGGCGTATTAATATCGTTTCCGGTGTGGTCTACTTTCTACAGGGAGCCAAAACAAAGATCATTGTGTTTTACATGTTGACAAGTTTTTACTTAAAAATATTTAAAACTTAAATCAACATGATCGGTCGGTACAAAAGCAATTGGGCTGGCTTAATTGGCACTTAAGAAAATTAATTTTATCCTTCTTTTTTCAAGTTGTCATATTTTAGACTGTAGCATCGAGCAAAAAAATAGCCAAAGTTGCACCACAGTGAATTAGTGCCTCAACTTTTTTTTATAATAAGATGCCGCCTTTAGTTTGCACCCGTCGTCTCCTCATAATGATGTTCACCAATTTAGTTCACTCAGAAAAATTTGATTTATATAACATGCATAGTTTTCCATTGTTTCGTGCACAGTTTGGTTTATTGTTGTTTACAATCAAATGTCTGCCAATGCTACAAGGCGGCTGGGGGTGTCATAATTATGTTTTGCACACGTGTAACACAGAAGTCAAGAATATTGAGACAGGGAACTCCTATAAAAACATTTTTGCTGTTGTTATTGTATTTCTAAGATTATCGCGAGTGTCTCGGCGCCCCGTTCTATAATTTCTTTTGCTTATAATCTTTTTTTAAAATTACTTTTCATATACTCTTTCTCTCTCTCTCTCTCTCTCTCTGTCTCTCTCTCTCTTCTCTCTCTTTCTCTCTCTCTCTCTTTCTCTCTCTCTCTCTTTATCCCTCCCTTTCTCTCTTTCTCCGTCACTCTTTCTACCCTCTCTCTATTTTTTTCTCATTCTCTCAATGTCGCTCCGTCTGCCTCTATCTATGTATCTATCTATCTATCTATCTATCTATCTATCTATCTATCTATCTATCTATCTATCTATCTATCTATCTATCTATCTATCTATCATCTATCTATCAATCTATCAATCTATCTATCTATCTATCTATCTATCTATCTATCTATCTATCTATCTATCTATCTATCTATCTATCTTTTTCAACTGAATTTGGCAGACCAATATTAATCAATTTTACGATCTGTCATGTTCTCGAAAGCAGAAGAGTTATCACGCTCATGGACTACACATAACACCGATCCTCACTCCCTCGCAGAGTGGCGACACCTAACACGGTAAATGAGGCTGACAATATCCCAGAACATGCAAACGAGGCAGGGTTTCAGGGCGAGCAAACAGAAAAAATGAATGTGAATACTGCGATCTTGTCTAATTTTGATATTACCTAATTAATCACTAGAGTAGTGTAAAGGAACTGTTAGGGATAGGGGCGTGGGGAGGGGGGGGGGGAGGGGGGCATAGACTGATTACAAAGCCAAATAGAGAAATACTGAGTTATGTTCACTGTCCAGCTATAGCTTTCTATGTAAAACTCAATGTCCCTATTAACAAAAAACCATATGTAACACTTCTCCATTTTCTGAGAGACAAATAGTTCTTGCTAAAACCATCAATCACCAGTATTAAAGAATTTATTAATCAGAAAATGTGACTCCAATAACACAAGTTTGTAACCCAGCTGTCGACACCAACTTCCAATGATAAAAACATAAAAATGGAAGAAAAAATTCTTAACTTAATAACGTATTAATGGATGAAAAAGTGTCCGGATATAAAGCCTTCAGCTAGGTTTTCATAATTATGTACGGAAACGGAGACAGCCACGGAAACATAGAAAAAAAACAACAACAAAAAAAACCTTCAAGAATTGAGATAGAAAAAATATTTTCACGTGTAGGGAGAGGCCATTTAAGTGTACATAGAATTAGAAACAATCTATTTGTTTTACCACATGACATATTTCTGAACTTTGCGTTTCCGTTTCCGTGTCCGTACATATGAAAACACAACTTTAGAATCCCAGCTGTAGGCCAGAAGAATTCAATATTGAGATTCTTAAGACCATTACAACATGACAAAAACATAAAAATACTCGACTTCGCAACCCCTCTAAGCTGGTTTCTCTACACCGCCGTTCTTCTAATTGAAACCTATGGTGTCAGACTCAGATGGAGATTTTTCAAAATACCAGATGCAGTTATCGCCCGCCGTTCCTACAAGAGTGTTCAGAAACTCCCCCATTACAATGAATCATCATGACACGTTAGCGCAGCCTAGCATGGGGTCCTAGCCGCCATTGTCCTGCAAATTGCGTACACATTATTATGTACGTTGCCGTATCCTCTGTCTGTATTATGCTTATGTTTGACGATAGGAATATTTGATTGTGTCTAGTTTACGGCTAAAGAGACCGGACGACAAAAATACATGAATGGTGATATTCCGTGCGCTTTGTTTCCGACTCTGACTAGAATCCATATGATTTGCCAGCTGCCGATGCCTTGAAATGATACAAAATGAGTCAAGCCTATTTTGTTTTTTTCTCGGTTGTAGGTGAGAGGTAAAATATGCAATTAGAATGGCGACCTGGCAAGGCTGAAAAAAATCTGCCTCATTAGTTGGGGTGCAACAGAATTGTCTTATGTCAGCGGACGGAAAGAGAGAGCTCGAGCAGTGAGACAGCATAGACATAACACAGAATGGATTCAGTGTCCTATCATCGAGCAGTGGGACAACACAGACGTAACACAGAATGGATTCAGTGTCCTATCATCGAGCAGTGAGACAGCATAGTCATAACACAGAATGGATTCAGTGTCCTATCATCGAGCAGTGGGACAACACAGACGTAACACAGAATGAATTCAGCGTCCTATCATCGAGCAGTGGGACAACACAGACGTAACACAGAATGAATTCAGTGTCCTATCATCGAGCAGTGGGACAACACAGCCGTGTTGCACAATGAATTCAGTGTCATATTAGTCTTAGGTTTCAAAATGATTTGGATTGGAGATAGTGTGTGCGTGTGTGTGTGTGTGTGTGTGTGTGTGTGTCTGGATGGGGTGGGGGTGAGGCTGCTTGCCTGTGGGAGGGGGGTGGGGCGCTCTACACGTAACTGATGATACAGAATTTTCTAAACCTTCCTTTCATAGGGGAAAGCAAGTTTAGATTATTGGGTTGAACTTTGAGGTGTTTGTGTGCGTAAGCTTTATTGCATAATATTGAAAAAAAAAAATGTGATGTGCTTATTAATATGTATACACACATAAATGCAGATCGTTCTGCTCGATTTTTCGTGCACACAGAGACCAAAAGACAGAGAAGGATATCAACGATGAAGAATAATGAGCCATGACAAGCGCGAAGAGAGATGCTTTGTTTTCAAGCTTTCTTTCTCCTTTAAGCCGCCAAAACAGTTCATATCTTGAAAATACACATTTTCCGACTTGAGTTCTTGTTTCTCTGTCTCCGTTTTCTGCAAACCTGGTGATCTTTTAGAATGTAGAAAAGATATAAGAAGTGCGTTATCGCACTTAATCAAGCTGTTTCATAGTTCGATTTATTCTAATCCTGCTCTAAATGCCAAAGCTGCAAACGCTGAACGTCGAATTTCTCAGTTGTGCAAACAGTGGAGTTGAAACATACAAGAACTGAGGTCACGTTTTTACACCAGAGTACAGCAATGTCCTGGCCTTTGTTGGCACGCATGATCATTACATGCACACATCAGTACAAAACATACGTGTGACGTAGAAATAATACAGGTCTATACCTTCGAGAGATGTTCGGTGTTGTGCAAATATAAATACTGGGAGATATTTTAGGACTGTTCGCACAGCACCAACTAGGAAGAATAATAAAGACACACTGGGAAAGAACCAAGAAACAAGGACAAGAGGCCAAAAGCTATAGGCTGAGACCCTTCAGATGCAAAGATTTCAAGCAAAACTTTTCATAGAAGCCGGGGTAATAGGGACAAGAATAATAATCATACACAGCATCTATACAGCGGCATATTCCGTTAACCACCAGGCTCTGAGCACATTACAACATTTACATCATAATAATATCTATCTTAAATCACACACGCAAAACATACTCATATTCAGGAAAAATAGTTGATGGACATTCAGAATGTAGGATGATGGTTATCAGCCGATGTTTAAAAGGCATACCATTTCCAATATCCCTCAAATACAGAGGCAAAGAATTCCAAATAGTATAGCGGTTAGTTATATATTTTTGGGGGGGGGGGGGAGTTGGGGGGGGGGGGCTTGCCGGAGGAGACTGAACCCATCCTTTAATAAGCCGTGCGCCAGTAGATTTTGATCGTCCGACTCGTCGGATGGTTAGGCCAGGACAATGAGTGTTAACGAGACCTCGGGCACCAGCCGAGTAGTTGGATCTCACTGAAATTCAAGGTCATGACGTCATCATCCAACTACTCTGACGATCAAAATGGGCTAGCGCATGCGTAGTTACACATTGACCATTTTGATTTCTCTGCTTCCTTCTTACATTAAAGAATTTAACATTTCAGAGACACCAGGAAAGAAAAGCTGCAGCTGATTCCAGAAAGTGATTATTAACTCCTCTTGTCCACAGCATCCGCTCCGCTGCTCAATTTCTACGGACAATAAATGACGTATTAAATACCTTTTGCCTCCGTATAATTGTCCAAAGCTTCCGTTCCGCTCCTGAATTTCTACGGACAATAAATGACGTATTAAATACCTTTTGCCTCCGTATAATTGTCCAAAGCTTCCGTTCCGCTCCTCAATTTCTACGGACAATGAATGACGTATTAAATACCTTTTGCCTCCGTATAATTGTCCAAAGCTTCCGTTCCGCTCCCCTCATCACCGCTATGGAGTCAAAGAGAGTTTTTAATTTGCCATTTTCGGTCCTAGGAAATATGCGGAATCTTCCACAAAATTGACATAATGCACGTATGCCATGTGAACATTATACACGGGGATCGCTTTTGAATTCATTGCATGACAAGGGATTTGATGATCACGGAGCTTACTGCTCGTTTGTGACAGAGAAAACTGGGGGATAAAGTCATATTTTAACTTCCTTTCTTACTTAGTTTCGTGTGTACAGAAACTGAAACGGCAATGTAAACGTCAAATATCCACCGATTAGTGAAAAAGAACGATTTTTTCAGAGTGTTTCCATGTGTACGGATACGGCATTTCTTGACTACATGATGGGGTTTTTGACGTTTCCGTTGCCGTGTTAGTTTCACTAGGCATAAAAACCCAGCCGAACGTGGATATTCTTGGTATTTTTGTGTATTTTTTATTTTATTTTCTCGTGTAATTAACCTCGCGTGAAGTATTGTTATATTCCAATGTGTATAATGAGATTGACGATGAGCCATGGGCAGGAATCCTAAATATTTATACCACATGCAAAAAACTTTGAGGAATGAGAATAAATATCACCTCACCACGAAGAATTCACGCTATTCGCGAGCTTGAAATAAAATCAGAATATCGTCATGGTGCTAACCTTTTTGCCTAAGTCAGACTTAGACCAAAACAGAATGTACCTGTTGCTTCACTGCCCTATCCATGGAGCATCAATTAATGTAAAAATCATTCAAATGTGCCAAGCCATCATCCTGAAATAAAACTTTCTGTAATAGCCTCTCATTCGTACACGTAGGCCATTTTGGTTCTGGGGTTGTTTCAGCTAAATTGCATGCTGGCCACTTTTACTTAGAGTCATTTTGGCCTAAGTCTGACTGAATTGAAAAAGAATAAATAAGGTTTTTTTTGCGATTTTCTCAGAAGTGCAAAGAATGACTTAGGCCAAAAAGGTCAGCACCATGACGATATGCACAAGTGGAATAAAACTGATTATATTTTGTAATGCAAAACATCATAGCCAAAATGTTCAACATGTAATCAGTGCCCTAGGGGGTTAATTTAGAAGTAATCTGCTTTTGCACGTTAAGGAAAGCAATAAAATCGGACATACCGTTTCGTCAGTTTTTGTGATTTTCATCTATAACCCATTATAGGCTTGGAAGCTTCAGATGGACGGAGATGTGGTTTTTGTGTGCCCGTGTGCCTGTATGTGATTATGGTCTGTGTTCAAGTTGGATGTGTCAGATCGAAAATGAATCGCCAAACTCACGACATCCGAGGGTTATGATTTATGATCTAATTTGTTTCCCAAAAGTGTTGGTCTTTTGATGATGTATTGTGACGCTGAGCGAAGGTGACTGGGTGTGCATTTAACTCATTTGAAATGACAGAACTCGGTGTGTGGGCGCGCGAGTGTAATTGACAAGCAAGGACACTCACCGGGAGTCACGACACTCGGGCAAGGAGCACTGTCTTGTGTTGGATCGAATAGCAAATTGTAGTATTCGAACGCATGTCGAATATTCGTGAATCGTTACTCAAGTAGTCGACACTGTTTCGAATATCTAAGCATTTCCATGAAGAAATAGAACTCAATCCGAAAACAACATTAGAGGGCGGAGACAGACAAGAACTGAACACCCTAATTCACTATATTTTCTTAATACGTTCAGGAAGACCCCCATCATAGTAAGTCCGGTCTGACAGAGTCACCTTCTGTCATTATTTCGTTGGTGTACATTTTAGTGGCAGCGTCTGACTGTTTCTGACCGGGCTTAACATGGTACCTCCCTTAGAATCATTCCTTCGTCCGATGCAAGCGGAAGTATTGCATTTCTAGCTTCCTCTGTTCAATAATTCTCATTACTCGATGTCCATTCCATTGAAGCTAGCCTCATTTTCATAGGCATTTCAAAACTGTCTCCAATCGATTGCTCATGCCAAAAGAAAGAACAAGCCCCCCTCCCCCCCCCCCCCCCCAAAAAAAAACTCGAACAAATTTCTAAACTGTTGGAAGGAGTATTCCATACAGGTCAATATTCGAATATCAGTATCGAATACCCCAAACGAAGGCGGGCTGAGTTTGAAGCCGTCACAGTGCTTTACTCACGCACCATTGCTCACAGTGGAAGACTCCAGAAAGTTCTTAGTAACCCGTGGTTTCTTTCCTTGACCTGCATTTGAATGTGAGTTAATTATCTATCGGTTCACTGGTGAACTGGGGCAATCAAAATGATCCTATCCAGTATGACTGCACAGGTTTCAATGAATATTAAGCCCTCGCTAAGTCATCTCCGATTAACGCGACCTAGATAATGGTTAAAAGTGTCCTACTGTCACCGATTTGGTATTGGGCTAGATAATATTTAGGTTAAATATTTATTAGAGTGGCCTGTTAGATCACAAGATCTAACATAACGGCATCGCCACTTCAACATTAAGAAATTAAAGGGTTAATAGAATTATCTCTCAACGAATTTATTGCTTTTAATATACAATGAGACTGTATCCAATGCATGGCAAACATAACAGCCCTAAGTATTGAATTACTCTCTTTTCTCTTTTTTTAGTTTATTTTTACTTTCATTTATGTGATAATTTGAAACTTTATTTTAGTTTAGGTCCTTGACGTTTGTTTGTACCAGGGACTATCAGATTGATTTGTATGGGCTACTAAACTTTTAATGTGTGCTACTTCCACTGCGCTATCAAAATCAGCGTTGTGTGCTTAGAACCTGTTGATAAAGAGCAGGCTTGGTAGCAAACACATTATCTCATTAATGTTGGCAGAGTCTTTTTTATTTTCATTGTTACCGTTAGAATATTCTTGCCTGATACAGTAATAATTATGTAACTGCATGTTTCGTGTTGCTGAGAACGGTGTGTGTGAGATGACGTCCTGTCCTCGTTTGCAGAAGACACTATTTAAGTTTCAGCCCTGAACAACATAGCCATATCACCTAGTACTGCAAAAACCATACCACCTTGTACTGCAAAAACCATATCACTTTGTACTGCAAAAACCATATTACCTAGTACTGCAAAAACCATATCACCTAGTGCTGCAAAACCACATCACCTAGTACTGCAAAAACCATATCACCTAATACTGCAAAAACCATATCACCTTGTACTGCAAAAACCATATCACCTTGTACTGCAAAAACCACCAATTCTTGAAATCGGGGGGTGGGGGGTGGGGGTGGGGGAGGTGGATGAAAGCGGTACCAAAGACTGTTAGAGAATTTCTCTATGCACACGCCCCGGGCCTTGTGAACATCAATATGGGCCCCTATGCCAAGCAACTGGATTTTTTTCACCGTTTCAAAAACCGATGTGAATTTGCGTGCATGGGGCCCCCTAAACCCTTGGGGCCGTTGGTCAACTGCCCAGTGTGTCCGTGCGTTGAGACGGTGTATGATACGCCCATATTTGAATGTGAACGTTTTCTTTGGTTGTTGTCGTGTTTGCTGCTAAACTGAACACGCCTGAACCTTTGTTCAGTTCGATAAAAGTCACAGCGGAAGCTAAACTGATTATAACAGATGAACAAATCACGTTTTCTATTCCTGTGTTAACTTTAATGGCTGAGTTAATGAAACCTGTTGGTTGGGCACGGCCATGAGGACAATTGAGCACGCATTTTAATTCAGTCCCCCCCCCCCCCGGCCTCCCCCCCCCCCCCAAAGTTTTTATTCACTCAGCAATTGCAAAACGAGAAGATACTATGGAAGACATCACGGAGATACAGATTATTTAGAAAGCTTAGGTATGACAGAAAAACAAAACAAAACACACAAACAGCGAAATTAGCGGATTAGCTGTCACTTTAGACCCTTTAGAAGGAGGCTTTCAAAACAACGCAATAAGCCCATTTACCAATTTGAGGCCCATTTAGAGCCTTCCATTAAAACCTAATCAATAATGATAAAGTGGAATTTGGTAATAACAACTAAATGGACGGACAGAATGCAAATCAGCGGCATTTGCAGAGTTTCACTGAAATCTCTCTGGGAATTTATGTTTACACTACTTTTACAACCAGATGGGCGGCCAGGCATATGCTGAAGCATTTAGACCATTCTTTGCTTTAATGGCAGTTCTGACGACAGTGACAGTTAAAATTGTTCGATGGTCTGGCATTCTACATGGGTCTCTGACTGGCGCTACATTTCGTTAACATCTGCATCCTTTTCAGGACAAGCCAGTTATAATTATGATGTCACATCACAGAATTATGCCTTCCTCGGCCCAAGGGTGTATCCTTACACAAGGAGTATTTTTTAAAAACCTGCACGTCTTTTTTCTCTCTCTCTCTCTCTTATTTTTTTAACTTGGCTGAAAAGCACTGAATGCAGTTCAGATTTTGAAAAATTGCCGGGTAAATAAAGAGGCCTGTGCTTGGGGCCATTCTGCGTCCCTAGTTTCATACCACCAGTTTTAGGTGCTAAAGTAAACAGACATGCGCTCTTATACAAATCTTACACATTCTCATACGAGGGCCCACTCTTACTCGCTTCAGGATGGGCTTAATCAAACATCAAGACACAACGCGAGTGATGGATTAACAATATTGCGGTTGATATAACAAGTAACCTGGGAAATATTTCGTTTATTGGCACCCATTCTCATAGAGACAGTGGACCACAAGTGTTGATGGCCGAAATTTATAACGAACAGAAGGAAGGAAATAAAAAAATGAGATGGAAAGTAAATTTAGAACAAAGTAGAGAAAAAAGAAGAGAGAGAGAGAGAGAAAGAGAGAGAGAGAAAAAGAGAGAGAGAGAGAGAGAAAGAGAGAGAGAGAGAGAAGGGTAACTGGTTCATTCCCAGCTAGTCCCTTTCAGAGAATGGGAGTTCTCATGCTGCCCTTTTTGAAAGCTGGGATCAGTAATATGGCTATAATTATATCAGCATTAATAAAATTTACTAAAATGAAAAATTATTAGAAACTGATGAAAAAATATTTTTCAAGCACTATTTTAAACGAGTGTTTTTCGGATGAAGCGTTCAGATCGGCGTATGTAGATGACTCAGTTAAACTCTCAAAATCTCACATCAGTGTGAGACGACACATAGGAGAGGGTGTTACAGTTGCCCAGGACTAAAAGTGTTGTCTAAAAAAATAAGAAACTGTAAGTTCTTTGTCTCAGAATGGCCGCTGTGCTAATGGCGGTGTTCGTGATTCAATTAATTGCGTTATTTATTAAGAGAAAGCTTATCGTGTCGGTGACCAAACCAGAGTACATGACGACAGTACTAACGCTGTGAGTAATGTCATTGTCGGGACATTCACCTCATCATACCCCACACTGAGTAACAAGGGTCTGAATTGAAGCCAGGCCCCTGGGTGACACGGCCCTGAATTCGTGAACTTAGTTCTTGTTTTGTTCCAACTCCACTTTTTACACAACTGGGCAATTCGACTTAAACGTTTGCAGCTTTTGTTATTATGGTAAGGAGTTAGAATAAATCGGAACCGTGAAACAGCTTTATGGCATTTTAAGCAAGTGTCAACGAGTGCATTCGTATATCTCTTCTACATACTAAAAGATCTCTAGATTTTCAGAAAATGGAGATAAAACAAACAAAAACTAAGTCTGGGATTTGTTCAGTCACAAAACTTGAAATGAGCGTTGTTTAACGACCAAGCTACAGATTGTCCCCAATCATCTGAAATTTATATGTTGTCAAGAATGAGGAATTATTTGAATATTTTGTTCTTTTACTATGACAGTGGAAAGAGATATGCCCGTCAAATGTGCCTGCTACTGAACAGACAGTATTATAAACGATAACCATAATGTCGATTGACATCACCAGCTCTCCTGTATGATTCTAAACAATTCATGTATATATTTGCATTATTACGCAACGTTGATCAAGTACTGCATAAGCCAGTTATGCTGAGTATAGCCGTGGAGAAAGATGGACTGAAGGGGCAAAACGCCGCCCAGCAGGAATCTATAGAAACGCATCAGTCAAAGTTTGTGGTGCGGATCGAGTGTCCAGCTTTTGTTTTATTATAAGGAGTTCTTTGTTTTTCTGTTTGTATGTCACCACGTGTGTGTGTGTGAGAGAGAGAGAGAGAGAGAGAGCGAGAGAAAGAGAGAGCGAGGAGGAGCACAGAAAATACATATACAGATAGATAGAAAGACAGAGTCAGGCAGATAGATCGATAGATAGGTAGCTAGAGAAACAGATAGATAGATAGGTAAACAGAGAAAGAGGGGGAGAGAGAGAGGGAGAGAGGTTTTGACGGTAGGTGTTCTGTTGTTGTTGTTGTTGCTTTCATGTGTGCTGATTGGTAAAATGAGATACACAAGAGGTAATACAAACAACACAAAGTACTCACCCAATATAAGTGTAAGCACATCTGATATGGCCAGATTAAAGAGGTAGTAGTTAGTTGCTGTGTGCAGGAATCGATTCCGTGTAATCACTACGCAGGTACACAAATTCCCTAGAACTCCAGTCAGGAAGATAATCGAGTACAGAACAATAAGTATTACAGTAGCTGCCGTGCTGATGTGACGTGGGCCAAGTGTGTAGGCGATGTACTCAGATTCGGACACAATCGAGTAATTAACGTCGGTCAGATTGTTCGCCTGTGCCGTGTTGTTGACGTCACAGTACACAGTGACGTTATCCGTGAAGTTGGCGGTAAGATGACGTATATCTGCCCACGTGACATTGGTCCCCAAGTAGTAAACGTCCTCGTGGTAGATGCTGTTGAAGTAATGGTGGCTGTTGCTGTCGCTGTGATGGTAGACAGGATTTGTACCCCCGTGAGAATGAGTGTGGTATGGATCAGCGTTGATATTGCTGTCGGCGCTGGTGCTACCATCGGATGCCAGACCCGCCCCATGGGGATCTCTTCTCACACTGATATTGAACCGACAACAAAAATTGTCGTTCACTTTGAAGTAACTTCCTCCGTCAGCCATCTTGAAGGTATCGGTAACAATTTTATAACCTTAATTTTTTTTTTTCAAAATTACACAAGGAAAAGTCTTGATTTTCAACTAATTTCTGATTCTACACAGTAATGAAAGGAAACGGATGCACGTCTGTCAAAGAAATTAAGATTTTGAACACAGATTTCGTATGAAAAATGTGAAAAAAAAATGGTGGTTCTGATTTCCTCAAGCGTAACAACGTAGTAGCCACCTATAGCTTTCGTTGTTACTGCTATTGTTAATATTATGATTTTTATTATAATATTATTGTTTTGCAGAGGTTATTATTACTGCGGTAACTTTTTACAATGGTGATGACGTCGTCTTTAGCTTAAGGCTGTCGCTGATTTAAATCCGAATGAACTTGCTGCAATAGTTGATCGGGTCTGGTCAAACAAGTGCATTGGTGGTGCGCATGCCAGGGAGAGCAATGATTTTGATGCGAGTTTTGCCCTACAACAGGGCCCCTCCACCACTCTTCACCAGGAAATACTTTGTACTTTTACAGTCAAAATTAATATACAACATGTTTGTTTCCTTTATAGGTTCTCAGCCATTTCTTCCAATGTACAGCGGCTCAACACAAACATATTTTTAAGTTCATCAAAAAGGAGCTTGAGTACAAGAAATCACGAACGGTTCAACATAATTGTTTCCTCATTTCCCATCCAGTGAACTGCCGTAGTGCCACTGTCTCAACAAAGCTCTGATTAGTCCGTCGTCGATATAGTGAGTTCAGTTGTAATGTTTAGTCCTGGCAAGTGCTGTATTGTCAGTGTCAGCGAACAGATGGATTCTGAGGAAGAGGAAAAACCAGAGAATTAGAAAATTTTGCAATCTCATTCTAAACAATAGCAAATATGATAGTGGATGTTGATGTTAAAACAACAACAACAACAAAATGAATGAATGAAAGAGGAATGGTGATGTGTATTCTTCACAATGAAACATACGAGTATCTATAAATATGGTCTCTGGTGCCACAGGCTCGCCTCTCATGCCAAGGGTCCCGGGTTCTAAACCCGGGCAGTGCAGGCATGTTGGAAATTCGATTTTTCTCGTGTTTTCAAGTCCCTGGTCCTATTGGGGGGTAGGATCGAGTAGTTCTTGGAAATTGGATTTTTCTCATATTTTCAAGTCCCTGGTCCTATTGGGGGGTAGGATCGAGTACCTAGTCTTCTCGGATAAGGACGAAAAAATTCGGAGGGCCCGTGTGCACGTTGCGCACGTTAAAGATACCTTGGCAGTTGGAAATCGTAAAGAGCAGGCCGAAAGGCCGCTGCCCGGGCAAAATTGAAATTAATAGATTAAAAATTATCCATATCATCTCCCCCCCCCCCCCCCCCGCCAGAACAAGAAATAATAAAACAAGTAAAGTGAGGTGTAAATGCCAAGGGCAGCGAACCTCCTAAAATAAAGACCTCAAAACAGGCTCGTGTCTCAGGTTGGAATACTTACCTGGAAATTAACACTTTACCAACGTTTACTACAGTAAGCCAACTGCATGACTTCAGGAGAACATCCAGGCCCATGCCCGAGATGTAGCCCTACTTCCATATAATGTGAGAAAATCAAAGACCGCAGCACTAATGGTATATTCATTGATGTGGTTTTTATTTCAGTGACGACTGCCTATAGCATAGTTCGCCTAAGTAATGATAGTGCACCAAAAGAAGAGGTTTACTGTAAAACTGCAGACTGCACTGGTGATTTTGAAATGCACGGAGGACAAAGTTACGACTCACACTAAATATCTCAGTGAGTTGTTGAACTTTGTATTG
This sequence comes from Onchidella celtica, assembly GCA_963931925.1. Taxonomy (NCBI): domain Eukaryota; kingdom Metazoa; phylum Mollusca; class Gastropoda; order Systellommatophora; family Onchidiidae; genus Onchidella; species Onchidella celtica. Next base: position 62,614,992 of record OZ007570.1, on the reverse strand, counting down.
TTTCACTTGTCCAATTTAATATATAGAAACACGAGAAGACATCTCTGTAATGAATAGAGTGGAAAACTAATGAACGAATGTGTCTAACATTTGGCATGAAGAAGTGAAATTATATGATAGTGGATGTTTGTAGCCAACAGAACACAACTAGACACGGTCGTGGAATGATCTGAAAAATGAGCAAATAATTGAACTGTTTTCTCTCAAGAGGCTTCAGGCGACTGTTACAAACGGTGTTCTCACGTCCGGTTCGATATACAACGCCCGCTTCCGACCGGAAGAGTAGTTGAGAACCAAGGACGGCAGGACAGAGTGACTAGGTTTCAAATTAACATTACACAAAATCATTGATAATTAGAATTATCCTTAACACTATACTACTTCATTGAATTCTGATGGGATGTAGTTTTCCATTTTGATGTATTTTCAGGCATTGTGTTTATTGTTGATATAATATGTTATATATTTACACCATACGGAGAGATAAAAACATCTCTTTCACTTCCACACTGAAACTATTACATGCGCTGGTCCTGTCAGTCTTTCTATACGCATGCGTCATGGACACTAACAGCAGAACTAAAAGGAAGATCCGAGCAGTAGAGATGAGATGTCTCAGAAGAGTAACTGGCGTCTAGTTCACAGAACACATCACAAATTTTAATGAAGAAGTGCGCAAAAGTGTTACCCAGCATGTGCGTCACTATGAAGATCTTCTGAACAGTGTAAAAAGAAGAACGTTGAAATGGTATGGACGTGTGCAAGAGCCAGTGGACTGTCAAAGACCATCCTCCACGATACAGTTCAGGGAAAGAGGAGACAGGGCAGACAAAGAAAGAAATAAACAGACAATATTACTGAATGGACAGGGGAAACCTTTTCCACAACACAGGCCATTGCCCAAGGCCGCCGGAAGTGGAGGCAGTTGGTGAGAAGCTCACTAGTGCAGTGCCCCCACGTGTCCGGAAGGAATTAAGGGATCCGGAAAGAAAATATTGGGGGCTAAGTTTCACCATATTAGTAAAGTCACGGTGATGCCGAAATAATACCTTACATCCATTACTGTCGATTAAAAAGTGACGTGACTAATGAAACAAACAGATAGATGTGTAACAATACTTAGAACGGAAAGTAGAACAGATAGTACAAATACTAAGTAAGGCAAGACAGAGGAAATGAGTAAAACCATTTAGATTAGTTTTTTATCACTGGTTTTTGTCAATTGTTTTGTACATTCACCCCGCATAGTTTCACGTCCAAGTATTTTACCTCCACTGGCTTTTGCTGATTATCCTTTTAGTTGTACGAGATGCCATTTTATGTACATAACCTAACTTGTGAAAATGGAAGCACACATTTATAAATAAATAAAAACTTGTTTTAACGCTCTCTTTCTGTGTCCCTGTCTGTCTGTCTGTGTCTGTCTCTCTCTCTTTCTCTCTCTCTCTCTGTTTCTGTCTCTCTCTGTCTGTCCTCTGTCTCTCTTTTACTCTCTCTCTCTTTCTCTCTTTCTCTCTCTCTCTCTTTTTCTCTCTCTCTGTCTCTCTTTCGCGCTCTGCTTCTTGGTCTGTCTATCTGTCTGTCTGTCTCTCTTTTTCCTCTCTCTCTCCTCTTCTCTCCCCACTCTCTCTCTCTCTCTCTCTCTATTTCTCTCTCTCTCTCTCTCTGTCTCTCTTCCTCCTTCACTCTCGTTCATCGTTTAACAATTAGGAAGCTGGCGCATGTCTTCACTCACCCATTTGTCTTTACCAATAACTGTCACTTTGTGCCTGGATATAGTATGTTTTTTCTTTCTGTTTTTCGTTTGTAAAAAAGGAATAGAATCACAGATTTACACACTCAGTTATAAATCACATTAAGCTGATTGAGTAGAAACCAGAGGTTTGAATTTGACGATCATCACCCAATTCTCTCATGTTTTCTCAGACAGAACGCAGCATTTCATAATAGTATGATCCTTAAGTGTTTACACACAGACAGCTTATTCTTGCGTGGAACACAGTTGTCAAATAAATACTAATATGTTTATTTTAGCCATGTGAATAGCAGTCAAACATTCTTTTTTGTTGACGTAGCCCATCTATATAGCATTCCCTTTCCTGGCATCAGCGTAGTCTAAGTATAGCTCCTTTCGTTAAACATAATAAAAATACAATGTTGCTGGCGTCTGAATGAAAATGAGGTGTTGGTTCCAAATCCCGTCAATGCAGCATCAAGAGTGCCTGGTATTGCTGCCGAGTACGACATTGCTTTACTTCCGATAGCGAAATATTTTGGCCTCGCATACAAAAACAAAACGCTCAACTGCCATCAAATAGCATCAAAGGGCACTGAAGTCAGAAACCGTGTGACTACCCAAATAAGCAATAATACTTTCTTTGTAATTAATATCCTAAAGCAAGGTTTGGATACCCTTACATAGAAACCTCGCTCGGACTTTCTCATCAAACTTCAACTCTGACATTATGTTAACAGTTCAAACTGATATGTTGACAATCAACTTTTCAAGTTTACTTTAAAACGGGTTGATACTGATGAAGTAACAAAGCCTTGGCTAGGAAATGACCTAGCCCTTTTCATTACAGTGCAAGATGGGACCGCCATCAGAGAGCTAAACGGTGTCTAAAACTCCATTACCAGGAGTGCTCGAGTTATATAACTTTATTGGCCGGCAGTATCAAATGATTGTGGTATAGTGGCCCTCGCTGTCGTAATGCCAGTCAGACATCGAGTATATCGGAATTAACCCATTTTTTGTGGAATGGATCGATTCACCAGAATACAACATGATATTTAAGTGTGATGATAGACGCTGGACATCAGAAAAAGTTTAGCAAAGCGCTGAGTTTAAAGGCAATGTTGTTATAAAAATAAATGCATCCAAGATTAAAACTGAAAAAAACTGAGAAACATTAGTGGAAACTTCAAAATTCTACAAAAAAAAAACAAAATCTAATTGGAATGAAGAAATGACGGTCTGATAAAGAAATGAATTAGCACGAGTACATTTGACACACACAAATACACACACACAAAAATGTTAGTTTTACTATAAAAGCAAATTTTCTTTCGAATCAAAAACTGGCTCTTTTCATAAATCAACAGAATAATGTATCAGACACTTACCAGTGAAAGAATGCTCCACTAACACAATAAACAGTTAACAAAGATCGCAGTAAAACAAGCGTTCTATAGATCACGGACATAAAATAAGTTCATAATGATTATGAAATCTGCCATGTCGCAGTGTATTTGTGATATCTCTTTTTACAGGTAGATAGATAGATAGATAGATAGATAGATAGATAGATAGATAGATAGATAGATAGATAAATAGATAGATAGATAGATAGATAGATAAATAGATAGATAGATAGATAGATAGATAGATAGATAGATAGATAGATAGATAGATAGATAGATAGATAGATAGATAGATAGATAGATAGATAGATAGATAGATAGATAGAATAAACACCCACAATGAAACACTTGATAAGTATACCCACATATCCACAAATGAATTACTCGCTTGACATGAGGACAGTATGATCCAGGGCACTATGACTGCACACAGTCTGACTGTGATACACAGGAAACAGAGAGCAGTTTCCGCTAGCTCGCCATCTAACCAGGTGTACTGCGGTCAGCAGTGACCAGCTGACCACACGAGACTGGTACCATCATGACATGGAGGGGGGATTTCTCAAGTTTCGCTCGCACTTTGTCGTTGATGGTTTACGTGTAGATACGCGTGTTAGTGCATGCATACGTGATCTGGTTTCTCCATCTCTGTCTGTCTCTCTTTTTCTGCTTTCCGCTTCTCTTTCTTTTCTTTCTCCCTGTCTCTCTCTCTCTTTCCACTATCTCTATCTTTCTCTCAGTGTCTTTTTCTTTCTCCCGGTCTCTCTCTCTTTCCACTATCTCTATCTTTCTCTCAGTGTCTTTTTCTTTCTCCCTGTCTCTCTCTCTCTTTCCACTATCTCTATCTTTCTCTCAGTGTCTTTTTCTTTCTCCCTGTCTCTCTCTCTTTCCACTGTCTCTATCTTTCTCTCAGTGTCTTTTTCTTTCTCCCTGTCTCTCTCTCTCTTTCCACTATCTCTATCTTTCTCTCAGTGTCTTTTTCTTTCTCCCTGTCTCTCTCTCTTTCCACTATCTCTATCTTTCTCTCAGTGTCTTTTTCTTTCTCCCTGTCTCTCTCTCTCTTTCCACTATCTCTATCTTTCTCTCAGTGTCTTTTTCTTTCTCCCTGTCTCTCTCTCTTTCCACTATCTCTATCTTTCTCTCAGTGTTTTTTTTTCTTTCTCCCTGTCTCTCTCTCTCTTTCCACTATCTCTATCTTTCTCTCGGTGTCTTTTTCTTTCTCCCTGTCTCTCTCTCTTTCCACTTTCTCTATCTTTCTCTCAGTGTCTTTTTCTTTCTCCCTGTCTCTCTCTCTCTTTCCACTATCTCTATCTTTCTGTCAGTGTCTTTTTCTTTCTCCCTGTCTCTCTCTCTCTTTCCACTATCTCTGTCTTTCTCTCAGTGTCTTTTTCTTTCTCCCTGTCTCTCTCTCTTTCCACTATCTCTATCTTTCTCTCAGTGTTTTTTTTTCTTTCTCCCTGTCTCTCTCTCTCTTTCCACTATCTCTATCTTTCTCTCAGTGTCTTTTTCTTTCTCCCTGTCTCTCTCTCTTTCCACTTTCTCTATCTTTCTCTCAGTGTCTTTTTCTTTCTCCCTGTCTCTCTCTCTTTCCACTTTCTCTATCTTTCTCTCAGTGTCTTTTTCTTTTTCCCTGTCTCTCTCTCTTTCCACTTTCTCTATCTTTCTCTCAGTGTCTTTTTCTTTCTCCCTGTCTCTCTCTCTTTCCACTTTCTCTATCTTTCTCTCAGTGTCTTTTTCTTTCTCCCTGTCTTTCTCTCTCTTTCCACTATCTCTATCTTTCTCTCAGTGTCTTTTTCTTTCTCCCTGTCTCTCTCTCTTTCCACTTTCTCTATCTTTCTCTCAGTGTCTTTTTCTTTCTCCCTGTCTCTTTCTCTTTCCACTTTCTCTATCTTTCTCTCAGTGTCTTTTTCTTTCTCCCTGTCTCTCTCTCTTTCCACTTTCTCTATCTTTCTCTCAGTGTCTTTTTCTTTCTCCCTGTCTCTCTCTCTTTCCACTTTCTCTATCTTTCTCTCAGTGTCTTTTTCTTTCTCCCTGTCTCTCTCTCTTTCCACTTTCTCTATCTTTCTCTCAGTGTTTTTTTTCTTACTCCCTGTCTCTCTCTCTTTCCACTTTCTCTATCTTTCTCTCAGTGTTTTTTTTCTTACTCACTCTCTCGCTCTGCTTGTCTCTCATACACACCCACACATTTTCTTCCCTTCTGTCTCTGTATTTCTCTTTCTTCCTCTTTCTCTTTCTTCCGGGCTCTCTTTCTTCCCCTTTCTGTCACTTTTTTCAACCTCTGTCTTTCTCTCTCCTTTTTCTTATTCCCCCTCCCTCCCCGGCCCATCACCCACGTCTACCCTCCGTTATGGAACAAAGTATTTCCGCTCCCAAAGTCCAGTCAAAGCGTCACTGACTAGAGTAACAATCAGACACCGAGGGAAGGATAACTGTCATAAAGAGTGACACTGTTGAACCAAAATAAATATAGGTAGTGCATAACTTGAACTGATTCATTTCTAGCTAGTTTCGTTCAGAAAACAAGAGGCCTCATATTGTCCTCTTGAAAAGACGGTGGTCAGTGATGTGGCTGTAAAGGAGTTTTGAAGAAACAGGTAAAATGTCAGATTGCTGGTATAATAATATTATTTGCATTAGTGAATATTAATTCTCAGTGTAATTTTGACGTACCATCTGAAGTAGGCGTTTTTGTGATGGACCGCTCAGAGCGGCCGGTTGTGGTGAGTCACTTAAAAAGCCTGTTTGGACGATGATAAGGGTAGAAACTCCCCCTGACTGTGCCGCAATAACTGACAACAAGGAAAATAATATTACAGTAATTAGCGCAATTTGCACGGAGAATTCTGTGAGTAAGTGAAGGCCTTGTTCTAGACAGGAGATCAGAAATCATCAACCAAAAAAAGCCATCATGGACACTGAGAGATAGCACAACACAGTTACCATGGAACAGCATCCGTTCATTTGTTTGGTCGTCTGATTTGCATTTACAACTTCCAGTTCAAAACATAGGTCCTGACTGTCTTCCAATCCACTTTTCAATCTCTCATTCAGGTTTTCGAGAGCGTTTCACATGAATCCTCTCAGCTACGGCCAGTGACTAACATTTAATCTCGGACTATTAGGTTTTTACTTTCCTCGGCAGAAGACAACGTATGTATTTAGCATGAAATTGACACAGAGCCTTACTTGTGGCTCTCAGACCTCTCACAGACTTTTACCTTTGAACGGAAACCGTGAAAGAGACGGGTGGATGAAAGACCCAGAAACAATTACATTAACGAGTGAAAAAGAAAATCACTGACTGCAGAGAGATGGCGATAGAATAAAGAACTGCAGACAGACACATTACTATTCAATGACTGGGGCAAAAAAAAAGAAAAAAGCTGTGCGCTCAGTGTCTGCTTTCTCTTTAAACCGAAACGTCGAAATTTCTGACAAAAAAGGTTTTACGTGTTTAGATCTTTATTGTAGGAGGTTTCGCTGCCATTGGCATTTACACCTCGCTTTTCATGTTTTTATTTTTCTTCTTGTGATAGGGATTCGTTGTTTTCTTTTCTCAGAATTTTGCCCGGACAGCGGCATGTTCTGCCTGCTCCATATGATATGCAACTGATAAGGTATCTTTAACATGTGCAACGTGCACATGGGCCCTCCGAATTTTTCGTCCTTATTGGAGAAGACTAGGTGCTCTATCCTACCTACCACAGAATCAGGGACAGGCAAAATATGAGAAAAATCCCAAACTTACAACATGACTGCACCGACCGGGATCCGAACCCGGTACCATCGGCATGAGAGGCGAGCACCTTGCCTCTAGGCCACTAAAAAGGTTTTTTCGGCTCAGGACTTCCAATCTGTTGCAATGTCCAGGTCAAGGCCAAGCAATGTCATTCAGATATCTCTTCCTTGAACTTCTAGCTTTGAATTTTGACTTTGAGTTTAGAGAAAGTGCATCGACAAGATTGTGGGTCATAATGTGACAGGAAAAAGCTGGTCGATAGACAGATCGTAGCAAAATGATAAGACAGGAGCAGACACTACCAGATTCGCTGGCCAACCACCTGTAACCCTATAGCGCCCGGGGTCTTAGATTTGAGACACCGTTGTCTAATCAGATACTCATAGCTCTAGTATCACCATTCGGAACACTTTCTGGTGAAATTTGTCAACAAGCATTTTTCCTCCGAAACACTTACATTTTTGCGTCTGTTTCACAGTTTCAATGGCCCTGTGATGAAACCGCGCAAATGCCTAATTTTACAAGAGAAAAAGGAACTTTACTTGGAGTTTATTAATATTCTGTATCTTATAATCGTTGTTGGTTATATATAGTTGAAATAATAATACCCGTGATAGAGAATACCGAGACGGACCATTCCTTCTTTAAATTTTTAATGTCCAAACTTGCGAGCGTATAAATACGGTGAGTACTAATTACAGAGCTCTGTTTGTACTAGTCTAGTCTTTTTCGTTAAATTACGAAGATGCTTGGCGCGGACTGTTGCATTGTTGACATGGATGATATGTGCGCAATGCAACGGGCGGAATTTGTTGAATTGAACCGTCTCGATATCCTGTGTCTCGGATAACCTTGTACTTCCCCTTAGTCAACAGATGAAAAAAGAATCCTTGAATGACTTCAAAGAAAAGTTGGCATAAAAAGATTTATGGCCTGCAGTTCTCCGAATACACATGGACGCTTTGGCAACAGGACCCGCGGTGTGTCTGGGCACGAGAAGATTACACTGCTATACTGAAGAGCAGCTCCATTGTTGCCTGAAATTCCAGCTTGTTCAGTGGCGAGAACTTCAGCCTTAGTCAGTTAGGAAACAAATTGCAGTTAATGATTGTAATATGATATTGGCCACATTTCGTGACAGAAAAATGCTGGTGAAAGGCAGTTGCGTGTGTGTATCAAGTGCTTTTGGAGTTAATAGCAAAGCTTTTGTCTGAACCTGCCAATATTAGATTTTATTGCGTTTGCTTTATTATGCAACTTCTTTGCAGGCTGTGGAAGTTCATCTGAGCCGTGGGAACGCTATAATATTGCTCTTGCGTGTGTTTCTGCTGGCACGGAAAGACGGCAATCCTGTTAATAGTAATAACAGTGTATATCTGAGTTTTAATGTGAACTTCATTGTTTTAAGGGATGTTTAGTGGGTCTTGATCTGGAACATGTCAGCGTGACGTCTTCTTCGAGTATGGTCAAGTCTCACCAATTATCATATCCTGCAATAAAGTTGTCAGTCATTATTTGAAATTGTTTGCTTTTGAAGAAGTTGAGTTTGAGTTTGAGTTTGGAAAAGTCACGACGACACGATAACGGTCATATTGCGCTAGGACAGAGCAAGACGATAGACAGAATAACATAACGACAGGACAGATGGAGACACTGCCAGGAGCATCAGCCACAACCTGCGTTTCTGCGGAAGAAAAATATCAATACAGTCCGTTGTTCAGGGATCAACTGTTATCTAAGTAGGTACAGCCCTATTTAAGGCCAGTGAAGCCAAATGTTTTGAGGGCCAAGTTTTATGGTACACAAAACAAAACAAAAAATCAAATAAATACATATCAATACAGTCCGTTGTTCAGGGATCAACCGCTATCTAAGTAGGTACAGCAATATTTAGGGCCAGTGAAGCCAAACGTTTTGAAGGACAACTTCTATGGGATATGAAATTAGCCGAAAAGAAAACTGGCAAATCAACTAAAAATACTAGACAATACTCATAAAGATACTGGTAGACGTACACAATGGTAGATAAAACGTACATGTACAATTTTTCAGAATATATGTGGAATGTGACACGGTAGTGAAATGTGTTAGTAGATTAACACAGACAAGGGAAAAGATATGCATTTGTGCACAAGGATATATCACACTGCCTTTGTTTGTTTGAATGCTTTGCCGGTGTGTTTGTTTCAATGGTTCAGAGCAAGAAGTCAGTAAATCGTGTTTTGGTCTTTTTTTAGGAGGTTCCCTGCCCTTGGAATTTACACCTCGCTTTTCTTGTTTTTGTATTTCTTATTGTGGTGGGGATTCCTTTTTAGAATTTTGCCCGGGCAGCGGCCTCTTCGGCCTGCACTTTACGATTTCCAACTGCACAGGGGCCTTCCGAATTTTTCGTTCTTATCCGAGAAGACTAGGTGCTCCAACCTACCTATCATAGGATCAGGGACAGGAATATGTGAGAAAAATCCCAAACTTCCAACATGCCTACACCGACCGGGATTCGAACCCGGTACCTTCGGCATGAGAGGCGGGCACCTTGCCTCTAGATCACCGTGTCCCCCCCCCCCCCCCCCCAGTTGGGGCAGTAAACCTGCCACTGTTGTGTGACACATAAATGGACTGAAAAGTGCGTGAACTGCGAACGGTGGACAGACTGAGGAAAAACAACGTGGAGCATTTTAAAGTGACAGGCCGCAAAAAAGTAGCAGCCACTGAATTACGGGGGTCAGACTGACTTCCAGACTACAAATGACTGCAATGAAAAATCCATGAAATCAAATTGTCTGCCCCACTCCTCCCTCCCCCAATCCCCCAAAGGTTTAAGTGGATGTCAATTGACCAGACCTGAAGCCACTGAAAATATCAGCTAAAACGCTTTTCTAGGGTTAATTTTATTTGTTTCATTTATTTTTATTTTTTTTCTTCAGATGTTCGGGGCATCTAATGCTTCTGTGAAAAGCACAGCAGGAACAATTTGATTATTAATGTCTTCATCTCTCTTTGTGTACGTGATGTTTTGATTATGAGGTTCCCATGTGTTGTTTTGTTTGTTTGTTTGTTTGTTTCATTCAGAGGCCTGTAGCTTTATTGTTGTTATTTTTTTTCCCTTCCTCTTGGGATTTTGTCAACACAATGATAGAAACAGCGATAAGCGGGGAGAGAAAACGATGAACTTTCTAGTGCCCAGACATAAAGTAACTTGTCCAAAAAATTGAAGTATGCAAAATTGATCTAAAATGAATGAAAAAAAAAAAAAAAAAAGAAGGAAAAAAGTAGACAGTATTATGAAGTTAATTAATTCATTGAGAGCTTTGAATTGTCAAAAATGTAGAACTTTAGGCATCGAGTGAAATCTTTCAAATATGGTATCCAGGGCACAGAGCGTCAATTCGGGAAAGAAATGATCAGTATGAGAAAGGGAAGAGCATATATTTTATCTTAATGTAAAACTGAGGAAGAAATGAGAAGGCAGGCATTCATGGAAGTTTTGCATAGTTTCTTCATTGTTTTCATATCCGTAAAGCTGGGAACATATTCAAAAAGACTTGAGTGGAGTGAGAACAGAGAACATTTACCACCATGAGAGTAAGTATCTCGTTTTGCAGAGTTTGCACGTGTATGCGTCTGTTTTTCACAGTACTGTTGAGTATAGGCGAGTGTTTGCCTGCGTTTGCGTGAGTGTGGGAGAAGATTTTATGGGGGATAGAAAGAAGTCAACCTAGAGGAGGAACATCGCTATGCCCAGGATCACGGATAATCGTTGGTAAAGCAACAAAACAGAGAGGATTCCCATCAGAAGAGGAAGAAGGAAATGTGCCCCCCCCCCCCCAGTGTTTTTCCATTTCCCGGCTTGCATTGGGGAAGCTGGCAACTGTTTTATGTCGCACGTGACAGCCCGCAGGGGTATCACGAAGCCTCGAGTGCACCCTCACATAATTGTGGTCCATTATTGCTAGAGTGTTCCTGCCGTCTTCTCTTGTGACGAACTAGCTGGGCGGAGTCATTCACAGACTTGACTGATTTGTACTTAAGATTCTCGTGATAAAATTATCGATACAATTGGCACTTGTTTATGAATGGAAAGTCATGTTTTGAGCGGAGACCCCGAAGCCGGAAACTCAGCCCAGATGGAAATTAGCTGATTTTGATTGTCTGTCTAACTTGATGAATACATCACGACATTGATCCAACAAGTGGTGCGCCGGGTCTCATTGAACCTCCATATCGTGATGTCACTACGCCTGGGCTCATGGTTGTTTTAAATGCAGAGGTCACATCGAGCTCTTTACGTGTTATTTCATTCGCTCTGCATTCCCCGCAGGGAAGCCAATGTTTGTACTTGTTGTTCTGTCCATAAGGATGAGAATTCTATAGATGGTATAAGATGAAGTAAGACATCATATAAGTGGCAGCACTCGACCACCATCTCGAGCTACTGGAGGACGTGACAAAGCGCAGTCTTAGTTCTTGTTTGTTTTATCTCCATTTTCTGAAAAACTTGGAGATTTTTTATAATGTAGAAGATGTATAATAAATTCACACTATGAGACTTGTTTAAAATATTTTGTTGCACTTATCAAGCAAGCTGTTTCACAGTTCTGATATATTTTAACTCCTAATCACAATTCCAAAGCCACAGACGTGTTTAAGGTTGAATTTTTCACTTGTGCAAAATATGGAGTTGGAACAAACAATAACTGAGGTTGCCAAAGAGGAACACATACACTGTGGTCCACAGCAGTCATTAGCCGACCGTTGTTGCAAGTCAGAAATTCAGAGATAATGTCTGAAAATATATTTTAATTCGGGATGCCCTTTTAAGAGCTTCTGACAGAAACCCTTAGTTTTGTTAGAATTGTAACTTCTAAGACCCCACCCACCCATTCACCTCTACACACGTTTATAGGAACAAAATCACATTATGGATTATTGCTATCCAGCCAATGGGAACGACGAAGTGCAAATAGAACAACAGTTATTTCAGACTAAACAATGGCATTAACTCATTCATAAAAAAACCAGCACTGTGAGACATCGATTATAGTAGCTTTGAGGAAAGTCTGTATAATCTTAAGACGTCATGACGTCTACATTCTGATGACCATCGATTTTTGACGTCTCAAAGAAATGGCTCATATTTTCATCTATCTCAAGGCCACTCAAATAAGATTATTACATTCTTCACACGCCATGTCCGCTGATGGCCATGTACGGGTACTTTCATATATATCAACAAGTAACTATCATTAAGGAGAAAGCCCCACATTATAGTACCTGAGGTACAGTTTTGTCAGTGTATGTACTATCGTCAGAAATATCATACAAAACGGTCTGTCAGGTCAATATGAAGAGCACTACAAGTTAAATAAAGAAGCAAGTGACGACTGTGCACTTAGAAAGGAAGATATGGGGGTTGGGAGTGGAAACAGTGTGGGACAAATGGGGGAAAATGTGAGGGTTGAAGGATGTAGTGAGATTGACAAAAGCTTTGGCCAGAGAGACAAGACCAGATCGTCATGCAGCTCATGTGCTGGAATTTCAAAGACCTATTTATTCATTTTCACATTAGAGAGTTTCAAGGTTTTGGTGGGAGTTGAGATGTACTAAAAACGTGGCAACAAAAAAAAAAAAAGTTCTTGCCTATAAAACTATTTAAAAATTTCGATGTGTCACTTTGTAAGATTACAGATCTCACTACCAGCAATGATAAAGTGGTCATTTCTTAAAATCATCCAAAGAATTGATAAGTCAGAATGTGAGATGGATGATGAGATGACCAGTGAGAGGAAATTATACAGGCAAACCTTGGGAAAAAGGACGGTTAGTGCAGAAAGAGAGAGAGAGAGAGAGAGAGAGAAAGAGTGAGAGAGAGAGAGAGTGAAAGAGAGACAATGAGAGAGAGAGAGAGACGCACACAGAAAGAGAGAGAGACACACACAGAAACAGAGAGAGACAGAGACAGAGAGAGACAAAGACAGAGAGAGACAGAGTCATAGAGAGACAAAGACAGAGAGAGAGACAGAGAGAGACAGAGACAGAGAGAGACAAAGACAGAGAGAGACAGAGTCATAGAGAGACAAAGACAGAGAGAGAGACAGAGAGAGACAGACAGACAGAAAGAGAGAGAGAGACAGTGACAAAGAGAGAGAGACAGTGACAAAGAGGGAGGAACAGAGTCTGAGAGGGAGAGACAGAGACAGAGAGAGAGAGAATTCAAAGCTATGATAAAGCTATCCGCATAGATAAAAGACATAATATAAAGATCAGGACGCTGGGTAAATGTATCAAGAAAGAAACTGGGAACGATATGAGAAAAATGACACATAAAAAGAAGAAGGCATGGGTTAAGATGGAGAGGAGGAACAAACTAAGAGGGGACAAATAGGAGGATTCAAGATAATAATGACGTAACAGGGAAGAGATAAAGATCAGGGAAAGGTAAATAATTCTCTCGTGAACGACGCCATTTCCTCCTGTCACATCCGCTGTTTGTTCGGGAAGGGAAAAAATGTAAAGATAGGCCTTTTTTGTGTTTGGCTTTTTTGTGCATGTGAAAATACAAACATTATTATTCACGTTATATCCGGTCTAATGTGGCAGCGGGTTTTTTTTATTTTTTTTATGTGGCAGTGGATAATGTCAGCGATAATGATGATGTTGTTATATCTTAATCTTTTTGTTGTTGTTGTATAAAAGATTCTGTCTGGATTAGTCATTTTGTCGGAATTGCACAATTTGGTGTCAGGCTGACCTCTGGGAAACTTTCCAAAATGTTGGAATAGGGAAAATGATGATGATGATGATGATGATGACTGTGCAAACGATGGTGTGAAGAGCAAAATAATGCCTTTGTATTTTTCCATCATTAGAAATCAATCTTTTCAAGATATTACCTCAAACATGATTATTTCAAACGCTAAACTATGATGGGCTGACAATGATGCAGTAAAGGATGATGATCAAAGGCAAGTGTGTGACCTCATTTTTGTATGTCTGGGTACGTGTAAATAATTTGTTCTCTAAGATAACCACAGATTGTAACATCGAGGCACTTTATTTTTAGAAACTAAAAAGATACGGTACGATTTTTTTCTCTAGGTAAAATGGGGCATAATAGGAAAGAAACTTGCACATTATTTTTCGTAAAGCCCCATGTTAGTTGAAAAACAAACTACTTTTTTGTAAGCTTTTTTTTTCTGTTATACTAGTGTCTATCCCTTTCTACGAACGGCAGTGGACGAAAAGTACCACTTCAGCCCAGAGGAAACATGCACAAACAGTTTTAGTTAGTATCCGTGTAGAAAAAGCTGCTTAAGACTTAGGTTGGTCAGAAATTGCAGTGTAATAATATCTAAAATATATAATACAAATTTTGCTGCCAGTCCTCCTTCGCCACAACTGTATACTGATACAGTTTCAAGCCAATGTCTGCTACACAGTGACACGTTCTGAAACTGTTACTTATAATCTGCAAGTATTTAATTTCAAGTGGTTTGAACCAACAATCTAAGTTGTTAATGATTGTCAAGTAGGCGAAAACCCCGTTTACATGTCCATACTAAGTCTCTGGTTTAGATGTAAGAGGAAACATATGTACACGAAATCCCTTCTGTCGATGCAAAATCAATTAAATAGTTTTTCCCCTCAATCATGTTGTTTCCTTGTGTATTATATGTATCGTGCAGCAAAGTGGGCAAGTTTAATTAAACCGTTCTTCCCTTTCCTTCCTTCCTTCACTTGACTCCCTCCTGGCAAAGAAACAAAGATAGAAAAACTATACGGTGAAAAATAAGAAAGAGAGAAAGAGACACGACATTCTTTATAAGGGGGAGAGGGGGTGGGTGAGGTGGGAACAAACACGCAAGACAACAATCCTTCTCCAAGAGCTGATTTTTTTTTTTTTTCATTTCATTATGACAAGGAAACTTTCGGTGCACTTCAATACTGGAAAGGGAGAAAAGTGTTGTGAAAATAAGAATATCCTCTCTATGCTTGGAAAAACTGAAATTTTAAGAGCCTTCAATGAAAACACTGCGGAGAGTAATGTTTGTTTCGTGTGGCCAACAAGTGGAGTAAGAATTGAGAGGTAACTAAGTGAATTTTGACAGAAGAGGATATAAGGCCATGGCAAGAGGGGGGCAAAAACGCATCCACGGGTTATTTATAGTGGGAATCCTGGCAGGTACTTTCTGTCTGGGGAATTCTAGCAGGTACTTTCTGTCTGGGGAATTCTAGCAGGTACTTTCTGTCTGGGGAATTCTAGCAGATACTTTCTGTCTGGGGAATTCTAGCAGATACTTTCTGTCTGGGGAATTCTAGCAGATACTTTCTGTCTGGGGAATCCTAGCAGATACTTTCTGTCTGGGGAATTCTAGCAGATACTTTCTGTCTGGGGAATCCTAGCAGATACTTTCTGTCTGGGGAACCCTAGCAGATACTTTCTGTCTGGGGAATTCTAGCAGATACTTTCTGTCTGGGGAATCCTAGCAGATACTTTCTGTCTGGGGAATTCTAGCAGATACTTTCTGTCTGGGGAATCCTAGCAGATACTTTCTGTCTGGAGAACCCTAGCACATCCTTTCTGTCTGGGGAACCCTAGCACATACTTTCTGTCTGGGGAATCTTAGCAGGTAGTTTCTGCCTGGGGAATCCTAGCAGGTACTTTCTGTCTGGGGAATTCTAGCAGGTACTTTCTGTCTGGAAAATCCTAGCAGTTACTTTCTGTCCGTGAACTCATTAATCCATTGTCGTTGAACTTTGGAGAGTTTATACCTCGGGTGCACTTTGACGAGGCCTTCTTCTGAGCTGTTGTCTCGGAGTCGATCATCACTGAGGTAAACGAAATATAAAAACTACATACAACTTTGTCTTTTTGCCAAATTTTGACTTTATCTCTGACATTAGACTTCCTCGTTCAATGGATATCTTACAAATTAATGTAATAAAAAAAATGGGCCAAGCAAACATCCCCTTCCTCTGTACCTGCCCCCAGCCCTCCCAAAGGTCAGGAATCGTTAAAGTATACTCAATAAATTCAAGAATTGGAGACGAATCTGAAAACGGCAGAACGCCTGTCGGAATCTTTATGCCGTATGATATGAAGTGTGTGGTCTACACAGAATGTTCTAGATTGGCATGAATAATATATAGATGTTATTGTTATTTCTTATTGGCCAATGTGTAATATAATTTCTAATAAAGTCCACAAATGCTTTTTTGAACAGAAACACATCTTCTCCAGGGACTCGTTCAAAATTGTCACCATATTAATAATAATTTAGTATTTTCTTTAAAATTTGTCACAGCACAGAGTAAATCTTTCTTTCAGTGAAGGAAAGCTCAGACAGACTTCAAAAATACATTGTGCTTGACAGGAAGACATCACAAGCTATTCTGTTTAATTATAAAAGAGCTCCAGCAAGAACAGCTACTTCTTATTTTACCGCGAAAAAACAAAAGGGGGAGGGTGGGGGGGGGGGGAGGGGATATAAAAGGCTGATGTGGCATTCAAACTGTAATTAAACATTATTTCTAAAACTATAAAACTATCTGTCTAGATGGTTGTTTCATCGGAGGGCCGCCCTACTGTGACCTCCCTCGCAATGTCGTAAATCGCCTCTTCGAGTCCCGTTCACATTTTTATTGCAAGATGACAACAACAACAGCTCTCTCCTACGAAAGTCCCTATCTTTAATTACAGTCTAGTTTGTTTGGCCGCGTGGTTTCTGAAAATGTCTGAAGATTAAAGGCGCTAATCGTCTTGTTAGAACAAGGCAGTTTAACCTTTTTTTTCTTTTAAAAGCATTTTTAAATTTTAATCATAGCTCAGCTCAGCCCAGACAATTACGTCACAAATGTCTTTATCACTTCCTGCATCTGACATTTTATCATGAGGAAAGGTCGTTGTTTTGATTTTGTTTTTTAACCTTTTTCAAGCACTATTGTGTTTGTCCATTTTAAAATCATTATGTGTAGGAGGTTATCTTTCTCTAAGCTCTGAACTTTCGTTACTGTCTATAGGAGCTGACTAAAGTAGCGTAAACCGCTGGTAACAAATGGCTATGTCTATCTATCTATCTATCTATCTATCTATCTATCTATCTATCTATCTATCTATCTATCTATCTATCTATCTATCTATCTATCTATCTATCTATCTATCTATCTATCTATCTATATACATCCATCTATCCATATATCAATCCATCCATCCGTCCGTCTGCTCGTCCGTCTGTCTGTCTGCCTGTCTGTCATTCTGTCTGTCTGTCTATCTTTCTATTTCTCAGTCTCTCTCTCTCTCTCTCTCTCTTACTCTATTTTTCAGCCTTTCTGTCACTCTCTTTCTCTGTCTCGTATACTCACACACACGCACATTTACACAAGCACGTGCGCAAGCACACGCGCGCAAACAACAACAAGAAAAAGAAGTAGGGCCTACCAGAGACAATTGGACACTGAATGAAGACAACGTATTTGTAGGATTTTCGCACAACAAAATCACGTAGTTCTGACGCCATCTCTCAATATGAAAAACAAAATCTTGATCATATCCGAAAGAGCCGGGGATTACAACAGTCATAAGCCCTTCCTGCTCTTTATAGTGTTTTGCTAAGACGCAATTTAAAACAGGGGCGTATCCAAATACAGAACTCTTTTTCTTGACTTTCATGAAAAGCCACTATAATAATACAGAAATATAAGTATACAGACCCAATAGTGTCATTGGCATTTTAGTGTCGCCATTAAGCAGGAGCGTAACATAACTACATTAAGAACAAGAATAATAATTAAAACAGTAATGAGAATAATGATCGAATGGAATAAATGATAATAAAATTAACCATATTCTAATTATCTATCAAAGGGTAAAACTGTGGAGGTGACAAACTTTACAGTAGTGATTCAAGCCACCCCCCCCCCCACCCCCCCCCCCCACTCCCCACCTTACCTCGTGGTCCATCGTTTTGTTGAAGGATTAACCAGTTTAAGTGCAGAACCACCCCTCACACAGCACCGCCACCTATTTCTTTTCGTTTTGCCAGCAAACGAAATTCTTGGTTTTAAAGTAAGTACGATTTTTTTTTTCATTTTGGAAAAGAGATTGGGGAGGGGGGGGGGGGAGTAAGGAAGGTAGAAAAGAATTCTTGCCGCTGACACAATTTGCCTGACCGATCCCGTCACATTTACTTTAAAACACTTTACTTCTCAATTCTTCCAGCTACGATAGATACGCCCCTGCAAAATCTTCATGACCACCTGTGGCCCTTGCAGTTCAGAATTGTGAGGTTGCCTCAGCACCCTACTTACCTTTCACCTTCTCAACAGTGCCTGGTTTCAGACTTAATCTGTGACTGGTTTTGTCCGATGATAAAAGCATATAACTGCCAAATTTGAAATTTAAAAAAAAGAAAAAAAGAAAAAGGGTTCAAAGTTTCAGGGAACACGATCTGCATTATCTTCCCAACGGAGTGGGCTAATCAGTCAATAGACGCTTATAATACTGCGCGAGACACTTAATGTTCATGAGATCTTGTAAGTTACTCATAATATTATACGACTTTATTGCGTTGGAATCCCACCGCAGTCTCGACCAATTTTCGTGTTTTGTTGTTGTTGTTGTTGTTTTTCCTGAAATCTATGTGAATAAATGGCGATGCCAACGGTGGGTACATTGCCAAGTCAACAGAAATATGAACCTGGAACACCGCAATACGACAGCAAATTGCATAGGTGCTCTCATGGCCTAATATAAAATTACTAGCTGAGTTCCCGGCCATGCCCGGGATAAATCGATTCATTAGTTTCAGTTCTGGGTGATTGTTATGGACCTGCTTCATTTTGCCTGTTCCTTTAGCTTTATTTTTATTTTTGTTTGTTCGTTTGTTTGTTTTTAGATACGTTTCAGTGCTCTCCCTTTGCGCGTTGACATCCTGCGCGCCCCGCCAGCATTCGTCAAATGGCTATGATTTGCGCACGGGTTAGTTTGTGTGTTAGTGAACACGTTGCAGGAAGTGACTGTGTTAATGGAAAAGAAATATTAACAATTTCCTAGGCATATTGAAAACACAAACTTGTGTACTTTTGGCCCTGCAGCGTCAATCTCCCAATTCCAGTCCCTTTTTTTCCTTGTCTAAGCACATTGAGAACACACAAAGTTTCATACTTGACAGTCTTAGAACTCAATCTCGTCATTCAAACCATTAACCGGAATTGTTTTGTGAGTGTGATACAGATACCGGAACCAATCCCAATTACATTAATTTGCCGAAAAAATAGATCGAACGCCAATGTGTCGCAACCTAGAAACTAATACAAACGTTCTGCGAGTTATTAATTATTTTTTTATTTTCTGTGCCGGCGACACGACGACAGTCTACACTAAGCGTTGTATAAAATCTGAGGGCCACCGAATCAGCATTAACGGAGGAGTAGCGAAAGGCGCGCTGCAATTGTCGTAAAGTTTCACTTTTATTAGTATAGATATTTGTCGACATCTCTAACTAACGCCCCGTTCACACCTGAGATCCAGATATCACCAAACTTATGAGAGTTAGGTGAGAACACCTACGGGCGAAATATTGTAAAGATTAACCTCGTTCCGTTCGTGAGTGGTACGAAAGTTAACGAAAGCGGATCTCCCATGTGAATGCGAGGTTAGGTGCAATCCTACTTCCCCTGGTAGCGTCGGTTACCAAAGAAAGTGATATAGGATTCGATGTGAAGAAGCCTTAGAAGTACAGCAATTCTTCTCAATATTCTGACTGAAGTAAATGTCTTGTACGAGTTTTGTAGACAAATCTTTTATCAGATCTACGCGTCCGGCTATTTCTGTTACTTATAAGTGAGAATCCCGACATTATTGGGGCATTTACAAGCCAGTGGTCTCGCCCGCTGCCAATGAGCGGCACGATCTTCCTTGGAAACCAATCCCCAAGTCCAAGCATTTTAGTGACGGTAGTTCATGTCGCTGTCCTCTTTAACGACGATGAGACCGAAAGGAAAAGGAAAAGGATTACGAGAAAAAATTGATGTTATGAAAGAGGCTGTTGTTAGCGGTACATAGTGTTTTACATAGAAAGTAATGTCTGGACAGTGAGCGTAAGGGTAGCCACATAAAGGCCACCGAATTCGGTCACCGAGCCACTAGGCGCTTTAGGTGAGAAGAATTGCACTATATAATTTCAACAACTGCACACAGAGCCCACCTAGATTCGGTCTGTTTATATAGTGCAATTCTTCTCACCTAAAGCGCCTAGTGTCTCGGTGACCGAATTCGGTGGCCTTTGTGTGGCTACCCTAACTCAGTGTTTTCTCTGACTGGCTTTGCCATTAGACTACGCCTTCCCCTAACAATACCCAGTGAAAGAAGATTTGATGGTTAAGAGGACAGGTTGGAGAAAAGAAAACGAGGAAGAAACAGCGAAGTTTTGTCGTGAATAACACAAACGTCATGTAAATGTCCACGATAAACAAAACAAAAC
>OZ007570.1:62529631-62587131 GCA_963931925.1 Onchidella celtica | reverse complement strand
TCTATTTCCCTGATGACCCGCAACGGGTAACTTTATATACGTGCCAGGTCAAACTGAATGGCAGGTGTTTTTCTCATCTGGCCCTGGTTCTCTCTCCCGAGCAGGTTGAATGTGTTTTAAAGTGTATGCTCTGGCAGAATTCTGTAACAACACAATTGGATATTTAAGAAAGTTTGCTTAGCACCAAAATAATGTTTGAAGTCTTCATAACGTATGTTTCAGACTATATAATTACGGCTTTGAATACAGCTGTTATTGTTACCTACAATGTTTAGCGTTGGTATAATTTTCACATAAATAGAACGGAAATGGAAGCATTACGCCGTAGTTATGATCCACCCAAAGGCAAAGAAATTGAAGCTCTTGGGAGAGTGAGACTACAGTAGGTCATCAGAGAAAGAGGGACCCGTCAAACAAACATATAAGCTGCTGTACTGGTACATCGTTGCCTTGATGGAACCGTTCCTTTTCATTTCTCCAAATGTATCAAAAAGTACACACCACCTCCCACCTTGAGCTTGTCTCATGACCAGATCTTTTCAGAGGTGCCAAGAGTGCGCATAAGAACTAGCTTTAGAGCTTTCTCCAATTTTGGACCCTCCGTGTAGAATGCCTTACCGCAAAGAATTACAGAAGATGACAATTTGAATTCTTTTTAAATCAAAATTATAAATGTCTCTTTGTAACAAAAGTTATACTTGAAATCTGTTTTGGGTAACTGTATTTTTAGTGACTTGCTTTTGGCAATGACTATGGTATTACTGATGAAAACTCCTATCAGGCTACGAACAGTGAAAAGCCTTGACACAATCGTAGCCTGATAGGAATTTTCACTGTGCTTGTGTTCACATGGACGAAATAGTACACACCATCTCTACGCTATACTGCAAAATCGAAAGAGTTTTTATTCCTTACTATGTTTACAGTAAAACACATTTCCTACTCTTATTGGCTCAATTAGATGGAAGAAGGAATATTATTTTTTTCACTACCTGTGAAATAGGGACATGGCTGCCTGTTAGCCTAGGGACATTGTTTCCAACAGTTGGTAAAGGCCAATAAACCAGAAAATTACTTGTTTTGTGAGTCCGTGGGTGTCATCGAGCAAAGAGCATATCGTTGATGAACTAACACTAAGAGGAGACAGTTCTAGCTGTTACAGTGTTTTGTCAAATAACCAATTAACCTCGCGCGGGTGTGGTTATCAGTGAAAACATTTCGTGACAGGATGTAAACTATATCACAGGTTCTCGTGAAATAAACCCAAGTACCCAGGCATTCAGCATGCTTTATCGCCAACTTGAAAGTAGCGTTCCCGTTAACGTAGGATAAGAGGTAGATAAGTATGTTTGGATCTCACAAGGGAGGCGTTTGTCAACTGTATAGCTCAGCATAAAGCTTAATTATTCCAAGCCGTGTAAACTATATTATTATGATTGCCCTGCCCATTAAATAAAGTGTACCGATCTGGCGTTGGATTCCATTCGCAGTTGTTTCGGTGTTTTTACGGATGGAGGGAATGTCGTTAGCCCACATATCAATGAATGTCGTTTCGTGAGATCAGGTCAGCGATTTTCGAATCAGGTCGGGGTAAGCAGGTGTCCAGAAGCGAAAATGCTTTTGCACTCACCTAGGTACCCGGTTTCTACATAATGTGTGTGTGAGTTAGTGTGTGTGTGTGGATAGTAAAACTGCGCATTCAGATTTCTTCATCAATCAAATTAGAGAACGGCAGGGGGGGGGGGGGGGGAGGAGGGGGGAGGCAAACAATTAACTCCGTAGCGTAGAACCAAATGTTGCCAATGGTGGATTTCATTAATTTTTCATGCCATTGTTCTGCAAGGTTTGGTTTTCAGTCAGAGGAATCGTATGATTTTTTTCAAAAAAATTCTGACTTTTTTTTTTTTATCACTCCGTATTTGTCTCCCCTATAAACACCTTCAAATAACCATCCCTCCCTCCCCCCCCCCCCCTCCTTTTTTCACATTAAATGCGCATATAAATTGCAGCCCCCCCCCCCCCCCAAACTGAAAAACGAAAAAAAAACAAACATAATAAAACAAAAACAAAAACCCAGTTTCGGCACATCAAAATGTGAGCAAGAACGGTACAAAATGAAAACTACAAAATCCTCCAAACAACTTGGATTATTTTATGTATACGTGTGTGGGTGAGTAGCTGATGTCTTTTTCTCACCTTTAGCTACCACTGCTTCTCAAGTTTACATTAAAACTACCCAGTTTGACACCTCATTTCGTCGATCTACAGCGCTGTCACCTCTAGGGATTAAAACTATCTTCAGGCTAAGCTGACCTACCACTACACTAGAGCAAAAACATTGAGCTTCAAGGAAGACTGGAAATTGACCAATCAGACGGTGCGTAACTGACTCTCATTGGCTGTACTGTGGGGAAAGAAACGCATCCTGGCAGCTGTAAGTTATGCCTGATAAGCCCTATTCCCAGAACAGATTTGCACACCTCGTATCTGTCTGGAATAATATGACCCGATACGACCTGCCCAAGCCAAAAGGTCTTCAGAAACAAGTTTTAATACTCACTTTTGCAGATACAGAAGATTTTGATACTTGTTTACATCGCGACCCTTTCTGAAAAACTGAAGATCTTTCAGTATAGTATGTGGAAGATAATAATTATCGTCGCTGCAGGATTCTAAACGGCTAACTTTGAAAATGCAGTGTGCTGGTTTTTTTCCGGAATTAAGAGTGACATCACATGACACATCCTATAAATAAAATAAGCCCTGGATATGTAATGGGAAATATTTTTAGTATCAGCACCGATTCCCAGCTCCAAAATGTGTATAACAGCCTTGCTTTTCAGTTTTTCCACTCTCCTGTAAAATTTACAAAAACCGAGTTAGCCGTTTAGAATCCTGCAGCGGCGTTATGTAACAAATGCACACCCTGACACTTGTTTGAAATGGGTTGCGGCACTTATTGACCTGTTTCACGATTCCGATTTATTCGAACTGATTGTCATAATACTAAAGCCTCAGACCTTTAAAGTCGAATTTCTCATTTGCACAAAAAAGTGGAATTGGAACAGACAAGATCAAAGGTTGCCTTAAACCACACGTCATGTACGATAAGGTATAGAGAAAAGAACAATCATATAATAATGGAGCTTGGGCCCAACTTTGTTCCCGCAAAGGCTTTTTTACTACGCAACGTAGAGAAATGAAACTTGGCACATGTATGTAAAATTTATTAAACCTGTACGTGTCGAGCTCATTTTTTCCCGAAACTCTTTACTTTTTCCCAGAAATTCAGTTATAATTATCAGTTATCAATTCATGATTTCGAATACGATGTGATAATGTACTTCCGTCAATTTCGTCATTTCCGCCTCTTACCGGAAATGTAAACTAGAGTTCACGATCCAGCCACGCCAAGAAAACTTTGATAGTGATACCCAGTATAATGTTATACAGATGAGGTGAGTGCCATTCATACCAAGAAAACTGTGCGTAAATAATACTAAAGCCTCAGACCTTTAAAGTCAAATTTCTCATTTGCACGGAAAAAGTGGAATTGGAACAAAGAAGATCAAAGGTTGCCTTAAACCACACGTCATGTACGATAAGGTATAGAGAAAAGAACAATATCTATAATTATAGCTAAACTAGCTGAGGTCCCCGGCCCTGCCCGGGATAAATCGGTTTGAATATTGGTTTCAGTTCCGGGTGGTTATTATGGACCTGCTTCGTCTGGCCTGTTCCTATTTGTTTATTTTATTTTTGTTTGTTTGTTTTTAAATAGGTCTTACTGCTCTGCCTTTGTGAGTTGACACCCTGCGCATCCCGTACAACAGCATGATTTGCGCACGGGTTAGTGTGTTTGATAGTGAACACATGGCAGGAAGTGATAACGAAACCTTAAAATGGCGAACCATGACTAGAAATAGATCTAAATGATGGCGAAACAATAAATTTCCAATAAAAAAAACTACACCGATTTGAGACTTCTATTAAAAACTGTGCACCCTTACATCCATTCTGATGCACCATATAAAATTTGAAGTCTGAGTGTTGAGTGGTTCAGAAGCCTTTTGCAACGAAAAATCTCAAGTCCACAAATATATATATAGTATAGATAAGATGTTACATGGCAATTTGTGGCCGATTTTCTAAAGGTTGTGGCGGTAATGCAACCAAGGAAAATACTGTGCTGACTATACAACAAAATTTAATTCTGGCCTTAAGCCTAACCTTACACCCTTCCGAAACGACAAAAAAAATCAGCATGCAAACAAACCCTATTTAGTCACATGCATGGCGCAGATAGTCACTTCGTTATAATTAGTTTTAAACTGTCCATGAACTTCTCAATATCCTTAAATCCCCTTGTTTTATTTTGTGTACCAGCTGAAGTACCCTGGGTTGCCCGAGATAAATTTGTTGATTAGTTTCCATTCTTGATGGTTATAATGGATCCGCTTCACATTGCTTCTTCCTTTTTTGTTGTTCGTATAATTGTTGTTAGATAACTCATTCTGCACCCCCATGGCACTGCCGTACCCTACACAGCCCGGCAGCATTCGAGACCAACATTGTCACGTAATGGCAACAATCTGCGCACTGAGCGCGCGGTGTGTTGACTTGTGAACGCGTTGTAAGAAGTGAAAACACCATGGGCTCACAGTATGTTAGAAGAAAAGCAAAAGATTTATGTGTGTATGGGGGGGGGGGGGGTGATTAGCGACATAAAGGAAACTAAATTAAAAAAAAAAGAAAACTACCTCCTCACCATTTAAAGTCTCCATATCTAAAAAAAAAAAAAACATCTGCAGGTCAAAACAAGGTTGAATTTCAGGCAAATCTGAGATGCATGCGCGGCGCTGGGTTCTATTAAAAATCCCGCGACCCCCCCCCCACCCCCGCCCCCCACCCTTTTTTTTTTACAGTATGTGTTTGTGCTGGCCTCGACTCTCTGCATTTCTTTATTCAGAAAACAACTGTTTATCTTTCTTTGTATTTTCTTTCCACTCGAACCAGTCAAATGTCTTTTTCCGTCTTGCTTGAAATAATATTCTTTCCATTCCAAGAGTCCCACTAGGAATTCTGTGCGATGTGAGGATAAGATCCCAACGGACATCAAACAAGTCTTGAACTGATATTATTCACAGACTCGGCAAAACATGGTTGATAATTAATTGCATGCAACATAATTTATTTTTTACTTTCCTCGGGTTTTCTTTTCAAGTTATTTCCACCAAGTTGTTTGCTGGTTTTGACAAATGATTTAAGACCGGCGCCGCACTGTGGCGACGATGTGCCTGCTCCAGTTGTAACTGGGCTGCAATAGCACAAAGGCAAATTTCCCAAATGGGATTAAAGAAAGTATACCAAGACAGCATGAAAGTCTGCAGAACGCCGGCCAAATACCCATAATTTAATAACAAACTGTGAAAACAATTCATGTCGTAGCATAATACTATCTTTTTCTGTATATCTCTTCCACATATCTTTAAATGTTTTAATTTTTTATTGATTGCTATTTTCGGTGGTTTCCAACAGTCCTTTGTGGTGGTCTAGTAATTTATTAAAGTTTTGTTATTTATTTCTATGAATGAATAAAATTCTGGGTCACCGGTCACAAACCGTATGAGAACCAGTGAAAGATGGTGCAAGAGTGAGTTACAATGGGCAAATATCAAGTGGCAAGGAAGGCCAGGCAGCCACGAGTTGTTGCCCCTTGTGGGGTCCCCACTGGACTACGTTGGCGATGTTCCGATCACTTCGCGTGCTGGTGTAATTTTGCTATGGAGCTTCGCTGATGTTTATGCATTCAACTCCTTCCTCTTGTTATTGATTTCTCTTTCTCCTTTCTGGTTTCTTTCTTATTTCATCCCCTCATAGTTTCTTGTATTTTTCTGCTTGTTTTTTGTGTGGTTGATTCTCTTCTTCCTCTGTCTCCTGGCGTCATTCATTTTTCCGCCTTCATTTTTCGCTCTGTTCTGTCCTGAACCTTCGTTCCCTCCCCCGTTTCCTCATCCGCTGATTCTTCCTGCTATCTTTTTGTCTTTGTAAGACCTTGTTCTTTTTCGTTCGTTCTTTCAGTTTCAACTTATCTCTGTCGTTTTCTTTCTCGCTTTCTGTTCGTTTCATCCTTTTGATTCCCTTGATTTACTGTTTTCAGCCTTTTCTTGGACTTCTAAGTTAGTAAAATGCATAAACAGTTTGCTCCGAAGGGTTTCATGTTCACTGTAAATATACATTAGAAAAGGTTTGTTTTTTTTTTTTGCTTTTTTTAACCAAAAGGAACACTGACTGTCCCACTATGAAATATCCAGACTCTTCAGCTCAGCATAAAGCGTGTTCTTTGATCGCATTTGCCAAGGGCACTAAGGCATAAAATAAAAAAGAAAGCCCTACCAATTTGAAATTGAAATACATTTCAAAACTTTAAAACATTGAACATGTGAATTGTTTCGCAAGGGCTTGGCCTGCAGGCCGTTCCCTTCTGTAGTAATGACAATAGCAATACAACAATAATAATAGTGATAATGATTTTAAAAAATCCACATAAAAATCTCTGGTCGATGGAGGTGAAAAGGTGACATTGGTCAGAAATCAACAGCTGAAAACTCCGGTGTTCAGATATGGTTGCAATGTGAACAATGTAATGATTTTCGATGAAGATTTTAAAAAATCACACACTCTGTCACACCGGGATTTTTAGTTCCATTAACCTGAATAAAATATAAGTCATGATAACTTTGAAGTACACAGCGGGAACTGACATGCTCTATTGCTCATTGCTCTTTTCTAATTATCTCCTTGGTAGACAACCCGTTTCTTTACAATCTATTCTTCTTTCGTCCTTGGAAAATTCCAATCTGTGCTGTTTTTAATTTATTTTTCCTTCTAGAATTTCTTTTGGTTCCTTAGATCCTTTTTGCCATGGTTTCTTTGATCATTTTCTCATTGTATTTCTCTGATTACGAACAACATAAAAATTTAACTGAAAACTGAAAAACAACAACAACAACAACAACAACAAAAAACTGCATAATGCTGAACAGGCGTGAACACATTCACAAGATGAAAGAGCCGCCCCATAACTGACAGACACCAAGAATTTTCATTTTCCCACCCTGTAAACAAAAAAAAAACCCCAACTAATTATTTCCACACACACACAAAAAAAACTGGCTCAAGATTTTTCGTGTTGTTGTTGGTTTTCTGGGGTAAAAACTTTGTTTTGTTTTATCATCTAACCCAGAACTAGACCTAGGAGTGTCGGTTCACACCAGAGAAACATTACATAATGAATGGCCAATAGGTAAAGAATCCACGTCCGTAATTTAAATCCCTCGAAAAATAAGAAAAGGAAAGAAAAAACAACCGATCTCAGTGTAAAAGCATGCTATCTTGGAGTAATGCAGCCAGGGGCATCTTGGTCTGCAGTAACCATTCGAGTGGCGACTAGATTTTCCTTCATACTGTGGAATACGATCTATGATACTGCACGACGGTGGGGTTAAGCTCGGGACCTGCAGTCTGTAGGGGCCTCAAATTTAACAATATACTCAGAAATATATTATTTACATAGTACAATAGTTAAATTTGTTTTCTTCATTATCCTTTTACAGCTCTTTTATTCCTTTCATCGGCAAATGAATGTGTCTCATATAACAGAAATATTACTTACAATATAGGTATGATTTCAAATATCTCAAGGTAACAAAACCACCAATTTTTAAGTCACGTTTTTTATATTTAGCTTCAGCAAATTTGTTGCTGATACTGAAAATGTGTAGAGATCTGTTTCACGCAGAAGTTAATGTACTCACTTGAGAATCAAATGTTCGCATAACTATAGTAACAGAGTTAGGCCAGAGACACTGGGCTGGAAGTGACAGCTTGCAAGCATTTGACGCGTGGCCATTGACAATACGGCACCCGTTGGTATATTTTGCTAGTTAGTAAATCCGGCCCTGCTAACCAATTCTATACTATACCCGATAGGGGTGCACTTAATTTGCAGAACTAAAATACGATCAATCTGCGGGACTGAGCAAAAATAAAATTAATTGGCGACACAGAGTTTATAATCAAGTAATCATAATTTACCTGAACTAGAACCAATTCGATACTCGACTCGATCAAGGACTTACAAGTTACATCTGAACTTCTTCCGTTGGTCTGATAGAAATTTTTTGAACGATGCAGAAAAGGTAGACCAAATGTATGCTTGAGGAATTGTCCAAGCTCCCGAGTTGCGACAGGCTCAGTGCTTGAATTCTGGGTCACCAAGGAACAGACATCCGGTGATGGTCACGTTTGGAGGAGCGTGCTTGGCGGCGTTATGGACTGGGCGTTCGACGTCTTGTCGCAGGACTTTTTTCTCTGACGACAGAGATCCAGGAGCTTTGTGTCGGCAACACATATAGCCAACAAGTTGCGCCTTATACAGGCCTGTTTTTTCACTACTCACACAATGACGAGAAGAAAAAAAACTACAACCTGTCGAAGTGTTTACCCCTGACTGGGTGCTTTTTTTTTGTTGTTGTTGTTGTTGTTGTTTGTTTTAACTATTGACTGACGTGGGCTGCTGAGATCATGCATTAGGCGGTTCGCTTCACAACATAGCAACTGCAAAAATCGTATCGATACAGAGTATCGATTGAGAGTTCCACAAATGTCAAGTCCAACATATTGTCCTTAATTTGGTCCCCTATATAAATGGAATATACCCCATGCTAGAGCATAAAATAATAGTAGCAAGAATAACAAGAAGATTAATAAAAAGTTTAGAGTATCTCACAGCACACGTATGGTTTACATTAGTTTACAGACTGACTTCTCAAATTTACACAAACGACCCGGTGACATTGTTGCTCTCTCCCGGCCTACAATTAAATACATAATATTATTGCTTATCCTGCCATCACCTTGCTACACAATTCAGTGTACTCATTAACTTATATTCAAGCTGCACCCACGTCCTGGTTTCAGGCTACATTTTCTGTATCACGTGCAGATTGTAGATCTATATAGATATCTATACCAAGTAACTGCGCCAAGTTACGTGCTCATTTTACTCATACATGAAAATAAAATCTGTGTATCATTTTTGAGTACAGAAGAACATCTGTACCAATTGCGAATAAGATCCTCTTGTTCATAATATATATCTTAGTTATGCAGCGTCAACAATGAAGATAACTGTGACACTGCACATCATCCACTCTGTTCTCATCAACAAAACACTCTTACGTGAATAATGCAGTGTCACACAATACTTAACAAGATTCCAGCGATACACATTGGGCACGCATGAGCTGAATGTTGATGTACTCCTAGAGCTGGTTCTCGTACTTCAATCTTCCGTTTTATACAACAAATATTACTCTACTTACTGACACCGGGATACATAATGGCCGCCTATCTAATTACGTTATCTTTTCGTTCATGTTTGTAGCAAAGGCGCAGTGGTAGTCTCAGAGTTAAAGAAGTCATATGTTTTGAAACTGAAAGAGTCTGTTCTCATAAACAGTCGCTCAAAATGTTTTATCTACAGACAACTAAAATAGAATTTCAGATCTATCATGTTGAAAAATTATTTTATTGACAATGAGTCATACAAAACATAGGGCATCACCACAATGGTTCATTTCATTGTGGACTTTGCTGTCTAGACGTGTTCACCAACAGCTTTTGAAGTAAACAGTTTTTTCTTCACTTCCTTGAAAAGTTCAGTGTGTTTCCCTCCCTTGATCTTTATGATTTAAGACAAGCTACATTCTCATGGTTAGAATAGTGCACATTACAGTAGAATTGTGATTTGTTCTTGTTAAAGACACTCAGAGTAATACCCGAACCTTCAAACACCAAGAAAACACCGCTCAGCAGGTTCACTCTCCAGCTCTAGTTTACAAAATATAGTTTTTTTTTCTCATTTCATTCTTTACACAGTGTACTGTCTTTGCAAATTTCTGTAGTTTCTACAAATGTCGGCGTTCTTTTCCGACATCTCTGACAATGTCAGTGTTGCTGTAGGCAACTATAGACAATAGATCTGGTCAGGCATTGTTTCCAATCTGTTTCAGAGTCAGTTTGTGCTGTCAGCCTTCCGATAATGTCTGTAGCCTGGGGCCGAGCTACATCCACATCAAACACAGGGAAACTTTTGTAGGATGGACTACGGTGTTGTGTAATAATTGATATGAAAGTTCTTGACGAGTCGTCTGAAACAATCATGTGGGACAATGGGCATAACTTGAAAGGGAAGCCATTGAATTTACAAATTAATTAATCGACCCCCCTCCCCCACCCGACACCACGCTCTGACAGGACTGTCTAGAGCAGGGGTCACCAAACCACGGCCCGAGGGCCGGATCCGGCCCGCGACGTCAGTTCATCCGGCCCGCCATGGTACTTGATTTTGTTTGATAAAACCTGGGATATCTAGAGCTACGGGATGGACAATTGCCTATGCGGCCCGCGCTTGTAAGTCTGTCAGTTTTCCGGCCCTCTGTGAAAAAAGTCTGGTGACCCCTGGTCTAGAGTTTGTCAGAAGTATTGGATCAACTAACTAGCAAAATCAGCCGATGGGCCTCGCATGTTGAGATGTTTCGTTTAGAAGGATATCGCTGCTCTTCGCATGTACAGCTGGCCCCGCATGTTCAAAGTGCCTGCGCCAAAGTGAACTCTTGCAAACCATCAGTTCCGATTCAGTGACTCTGCTCTTGCACGAAAGCCCTCATTAGATATCATGAACAATGATAAAGAGCGAGATAATTCGATAACTTATATTACAAGTTCAAACGACTAACTGGGTGTATTCATAATTGCCACTCCAAAGAACTGGGTCACACCTCCTCCGGGGTATCCATACAACCTGCGAGTGGTAAATCATTTCTTTAAAATAATTATTCTTTAACCCCAGGTGTGCCACCCCTGCTGGCGCGTTCAAATAGGTTAATATAATCATGTTTTTGGGTTCGTAATCAGCATAGCTTTGTTTCACGTATTTCACCCAAATAATAATGTGAGGTTGACCGTGAATCATGGCACGACATCCCATCTCCCGGTGTACCGCAACCGAGCATGCGCACTTGCAAACATTTGGTGTTTTTGTTGTTGTTGTTGTTGTTGTTCTTTGGCACGGCAGCTGAGTATGGGCACTCACATCAATTGGTTGTTACACCCCCCCCCCCCAACACACACAC
Organism: Onchidella celtica; assembly: GCA_963931925.1. Taxonomy (NCBI): domain Eukaryota; kingdom Metazoa; phylum Mollusca; class Gastropoda; order Systellommatophora; family Onchidiidae; genus Onchidella; species Onchidella celtica. The sequence goes on along the minus strand of OZ007570.1, from coordinate 62,575,933 downwards.
ACACAAAAAACAACAACTGAAACTTTTGGGAAAAGGAAACTACGGCCCTGGAACTTCCAATGAAAGACTAAATAAAATGTAACATCTGGAAGGAGCACTACATCTAGCTCTCTACCGGCAAGTGAAATTAAACGAATTCACGATAATGCACTCGGGAGCACAAGTTATGGATAGTGAATGTCTTGTTCATTTATACTTTGACCCACGGGACATATTAAAATTACAAATCTATCAATCTTAACGCTATGCTAGCTGCGCTATAATTTTGACATAATTATTATTCTACAGAATAAATATCAGGGGCTTTCATCGAGAAAAGGAGAAAAAAACATTGGTGTAATTGTTGTTTTTTCCATCATGTCGGGTCAGGAAAGTTCCCAATTTAGCATCCTTTAATTATCACATTAGTTTTTGTTTCCGTTATTTTTTAAATCCAATGTTGTTTTCAATTTGTTGTAATGAGCACAAGGCCGTGGCCTCTGCCAGGATTCATTGCACGGCGGGGAAAAAACCCTGAATTTTTTAGCATATGAGATTGAATTTTGCAATGGCTGCCGTTCTTTCTCTGACTAACACAATAACACAAGCAGTTTGGGGCCTTCGAGCTTTTCTAGTGTGTTCAGAAATGGCATCTCTTGACCCAAAGAATAAGAATTATCCAGACTAATGAGTTCATTGTTGTCTCCACTTCCAGTCTCGGCAGCACCACGCACCCCCCCCCCCTTTATTCTGCATAATATAAATCAATAATCAGGGCATTTTCAAACCAGATTGCTCATTTTGTCAGATAGGGAGTTAATGGAAATGATGTTAGAAAATTATCCATCAATATTTCATAGAGTTTAGTTTCCTTAATGTGCCGAATTAATTCTGTCAGACAGCGTTCGTCTAAAATTGTTCGTAATACAGATAAACAGACAAACAAACAGATAGGTAGATCGATGACAGATAGATGGGATCTACAGATAAGATAGATAGATAGATAGATAGATAGATAGATAGATAGATAGATAGATAGATAGATAGATAGATAGATAGATAGATAGATTGATAGATAGATAGATAGATAGATAGATAGATAGATAGATAGATAGATAGATAGATAGATAGATAGATAGATAGATAGATAGATAGATACAATTGAGACACTGAATAAAATTTTTGTCAAGATTTGCTAGCTGATTATCGTAACTTTGCCTCTCTCTCTCTCTATCTCCCTCATTATCTCTCTCTCTATCCACCGTCTCTCTTTCTCTCTCTTTCTCACTATCTTTCTCCCCTCTCTCTTTTCTCTCTCACACTATCTGCCCCCTCTTTCTCTCTCTCTCTCTCTCAATTTTCAATGCAACCAACAGCCAGTGCCTAAGGATTTCAGAGTATCAACGTTAAAGAAACATACCACATTCGTTTTCACAGGTCGGACATTTTAGACATTATGCAACTGACAGAATATTCACTACCAAGCTTAGAACTGTGGTTAGATTTAGTAAATACGTTTGTACATGAACAGACGGGAAGGCACGAGAAAAGTAGTCAGTTATTGTTTCATCAAACGTCAGGGTGTGCAAACCATGTAATAACGAAACGTGTTGTTTTTTCCTTTCGGGAACTCTTCAAAAATATCTTTCTCTGGCCCCGAGTGTTCTCTTGCCTCCAGCAGTTATAACTACAACAAACGTCATTTCTCCAGGATGTAATCAATGCAGATCCTGTCTATCAACTTGTACAGAAGCCAAATTGCGGTTTCCCTGATTTCCCTTAAACACTCTAGGGCGGATTCTCTACCTGAGTTCTTGCAGCAATTATTTAATCTTAAGTGCGCGATGTCGATATTTCGTCCCTTCAATTCCACTCTTCTTCCCTTTTTCGTTATTACAAGAATATCCTAATATTTATTATCATTTTTTGTTACGTGTCTACTCCAGTTGTAACTGGGCTGCAATGACACTAGGCCAAATTTCCCAAATTGGATTAAAGAAGTATACAAAAATACCAAAAAAATACCCCCCCCCCAAAAAAAAAACCCCAAAAAAATACCCACCCCCCCCCCCCAAAAAAAAACCCCAATGTTTTTTACTCTATTTTCTCCTTTCTATTACAAAAGCCGTGTGATCTCTAACCCTGAGAGATTTCTTAGGTTGCTTTTCAGCAACTTGTGAAGAAAGCGAACGGAGACTTGTCTTCCAGATTAGATCAGAATAATACAAGTTTGTTTCTTTCTTTCCGAATTTAGTCATGTCGTGTACGCTGCGTTGAGGATTCATTCCCCAGGCGCAATAGGACGGCATGCGTCAGGATTTCTTGACAAGTTAGTGTTTTTACGAGATAGATTAGAATCTGTTATTATCCCATCAAGGAAATTTACTATCACAGCGCACTTAAAAGCACATACATGGTACACCATATAACGCACCATTTTGTAAACATATCATAAAACTTAATAACAGGCTTGTTGCAGCAAGCAACATGGGGCATGAAACCTTAATAAAATATGGCACACATCTAATTGTCCTGTGATTGGATTGTGTCAGTTCATCCTCTGTTGCCGTTGAGTGTCGGGGGGAGACGCAGTTTTTTTTTATGGTAGGCCAACCCTGCCGCTCTTTCAACTGACATGTTGTTTATCAGGATTCCTTTGACTCCTTCAGTCCATCTTTTGCGTGGTCTGCCACTTCCTTTGTAGCCTGAGAACTTCGTGTTGAAGGCTCTCGAGGCTGGTTGACCAGGTGGCATTCGTGTCAGGTGGCCAAACCATTTAAGTCGTTGTTTTTCTATGAAATGCAGGCAGGATTCTGTGCCAACAGCTGCTCTTACAACTTCATTTCTTTGCCTGTCTCTTCTTGTGATGTTGAGGGTTTTGCGGAGACATTTCATTTCGCATGCAGTAATCCTGCTTCCATGAGTTTTACTGGTAGCATAATGTTGGGCTAAATATTGAGGTGATAAGCTGTCTCTTTGTGTCAATAGAGATGCTTGGATGAGACAGGAGGGGTGCAAGCTGATAGGTGACGATGTTGGCTTTTTTTATTCGGATTTCTATCTCTCTAGCTATGGACCCTTCTTCCGTAAAAATGCTGCCTAGATATCTAAACTCCTTTACTTATATTCTCCTGCTGAGGCGAATCACAGAGAGCAAAAACGATTTTCTGTACATTTTATCTGTTTGCTTTGATGTGTATTCTTCTTCTTTAACTTCATTTTGGGTTAGAGTTGAATTCTCTGGCAATGTTTACACCTGTATCGCCTCTGTTATATTGTACTGGCTTGTCTAATTTACGCAACCAGAACTGAGGTGTAGACCGCTATGCAATGCTTCAGCGCCATTTTGAGTAAAAGTCGATTTTAAAAATAGAAGAAGGCCTAGTTCGGCGAGGTGAATTAAATAATCCATTGTGTAATTTTTTCTTTTCTTTCAAATTACTCTCCCACGGGGCGATTTCACAATTCACAAACACTAATGTTTTAATATTACATAAAAGATTAGGACTATTACAGAAAGTGCCTTTTTCCCTGGAGATCAAAGAGACGATTATATTGTAAAAATAATTTGCAGTACTTCCGACAATTACATGTAATATATATATATATATATTGTTGTTTTTTAACACTGTAAACCTTTTGACATATAAATGAAAAATATGAGGAGGGAAATTTTTGTGACCAGGTTTGAATCTTTGTGATGTCGATGCAATAACGTGCACTTTGCAATTTTTTCTTAGGGGTTTGGGGGGGGGGGGGTAAGCTAATGTAGCTTGATTCTCAGATCCGATCAGTTACACTTTCAGAAATATAAATTCAACAGGGATAAAGTCCGTATGGAATAGTTGTATTTATAAAGTTTTGAAAACGTGTTTTGCAGAAGAAACCAACAGACGCAATCAGATTCTATCCAAAAGAATGATAAACAACTGAATTAGGTAGTTCCCTGTTTGAAAACCCTTCAACACTTCCCAGTGACACATCTATCCTACAATATTCTATATCACACAGACAGAAAATGTAACTATTGTTTAGTTCCTCGCCTGTAATCTGATTCTCCGTGACATTTCTTTGCTTGAGGAATCCCTAGACATACTTGGGTGATATTGGTAACGGCAAAGCGGATTAGCTCACTCATGCCCTTAAGTATGTGAGCATTGGGTCACATGTCAACGGATACGCCTCTGGGACTTTCGTTTTCTGGGACCGACGGGCTGGGTGGGTGGGTGTTTTTTGGGGTGAGAGGTGGAGGAAAGAGGTCTACTGTTTTCCTTCAGTTTTACGTCAAGACCCCTCTAGTTTTAGTTTTCATTGGAAGAGAACTAGAGAAAAAAAATATTTTGGCCAGGTGGCCATTGTAATCTTAATCAAATAAAAGATTATGCTATTCAGTAGCCATGTGTGAAGACTGCCAAGAGACTGTTATTTATTTATTTATTTATTTATTTTGCAAACCAGTCGCCATGAGGAATTTGCCGATTCTGCGGTATCAGAAACCTAATGTCAAATATACACCTCGACCCTAACACTAACAGACATACACACGGGCACCTACAAACACTTCGATGAACATGCCATCTTGGCAATGAAATTATGATCGATTTACCGAACTGCAAAAAAGTTGATTTTTCTTTACCCGGTCAATAATTCTCTTTCTCTCTCTCTTTCTCTTTCTTTCTTTCTCCCCCCTCCCCCCCCCCCCCTCTCTCTCTCTATCTCTCTCTCTCTATTTGAATTTCAGTTTTCAAATACAAAAAAAAAAAAGACATTTTGTATGTACAGTTCCGGGAAATCATAAAAGAGGGCTGGCGTAGGTGAAAAAAGTCCAGGAGAGTACACAAAGACTGTCTTTGAAGGCCAGCACAATTAGCCAGCCAGCCGTAATGAGCACTCCATGTTCTATTGAACAAAATGTCAGTTCTGCATGCATACGTCAATGGCATGCCTCATGCATTGCCCATTTTGCAGGGGTTTGAGAGCTTTGCCGGGCGCTATGTCCATAGCGATTTTGTTCTATTGCCTCGTCATAGCGGCTTTGTTTCGTCTTCCTAAGTAACTTGACCTGTAATAATAATAATGGATGGCATTTATATAGCGCATATCCATTTAAAATGCTCTATGCACTTTACAGAAGCAACATGTCAACCACAGAGCAGAATGGAGCGCCTGCCAAGCGCTCAACACTCTACACTGCTTCTTTCTCTCTCCCTGCCTCGCTCACTCTCTATCTCTATCTCTCTCTATCTCAGAGCAAATTGTAACGCAGCCTATCAGGCGCAGTTCACAACTCACAACAGTTCACAACTCACAAAGTTTACAACTCACAACTAACAACTCAAATAATATTTGAATATTTATTAATAATAATATATATCTGATAATGAATAATAAATTTTGTTGTTGCTGGTGGGGGGGGGGGGGGTGATATGGATAAATTATATAAATTAAATAAACCTGTATACAATAACCATTTGTTACTGGGATTACTTTTGCTCTTAATGTGACGTCTTTTTCTCTCCCTTTAACTTTGAATATTTTCCGATTGGCCAAGTTGAAACATGAGAATAAATCTGAATCTGCTATTATGATTTGGTAACTCTGGACAGGGCCGTCGTAGCAACTTTATGGGCCCATGGGCTGCGGCAGGCGTCCCTACGCATCTGCTCAGAAATGTGCATGCATGGGCCCGCTAAACCCTTAGCCCAGTGTGCTTACGAGTTAAGGCGGCAGCGCAATGTTCTCGATTTTTGAAAAAAGAAAAATGTCTGTGCACCAGATAATGAGAAGCTTCATGTGCAATAAGGTGTGATCAATGTCTGTGCACGTCTTTTCCTACCATCATGAATATATTATTGTTCCTGCAGCAAATTGAGCACTCTTCTTCCTGTATTATGACATTGTCATAAAAGCTCTTGAGCAGCTTGTGAAGTGCTCACCCTGATGTCAAGTGTCACGTCCTCGGTCAGTTATAAAAAAATCAATCAATCCTCTTATATTGAGAGGCCAAAAAAAAAAAAGATGCCCTGAAATCGCAAAAGGAAATAAAAGAAGATCGCCCAGGCTGCAAAAACTGCCACGTAGAGATGAAGATCTCAGAATCAAGATCGAACTTTGGCAATGCTATTTTTTTTTCTTCTGATTTAGTCAGATCGATAATCCGCTTTCTTCTCCTTTGTTAGTTTGTTTCTGTGCTGTTTCTGGTATCCTTTCAAACTTCAAGCCGAAGACATAGCCCGTGGAAGGTGCTAGAAGCTTTCACAGTGTGCAGATATTGGATGTGCATGCGTAGATATTGCATAGAGATCCATGGCTTGCCTTGGGTGACAGGAGAAGATAAATTAGATATGTTAATAAAAGGATGTTTTTTGCATATCGGGTGAAGAATGGGCTGGCTGTCAATGTCCCGCTAACAGATTTGTCTGGCATGATTCGGATATGAAAAAAAAATGGAACAAAAAATATATTGTAATGTTTAAACATTAAGCTTACATTTTGGAATTCCGGACGGGGGTTCTGACGTCCCAGGAGGTAATAGTTATAAAGGCAAGTTTCTGAAGGTAATTAAAACATAAAAACGTTGCACGTGTGGAGAAAATGCAGTCTCAATAGCCTGAGAGATCTCAGGGTGTTCACAAGATCTATTGCATCGTGGACAGAAATAGCGGGGGTCGAGACGTTTTCAGTAATTATAAATACACAAACCTGAAGGCAATATTCGCATTGAAATAGAATTATGTCATGGCAAATAATTATATCGCACTTGCAAGCCCAAATTCCAGATGTGTGTGCATACTTACATGGAGCAGAATCTTAGGTAAATCCCTCTACAGAAACCGGAGTATTGGGGCTCAAGAGACGGGAATCAGCTATTTCAGAGAGCCCTTGGTTCCAATATCAGGTGTTCGATCTCCTCAAGGATCAATATTGTCTTACATATTTCGTGTTATATTACATTCGTGTCATCTTGCAATGAAATATGGGCGTCTCAAAGAACTCGGCGGGTATGGAAATGCCAAGTAAAATATCTATCCATCACACATCTTTAAACATACTCACACAGAAAAACATCTTCCCAGTCTTCATATCAGCAAAAAAAGCAGTTACAAATTTTGTAAGATAGATTTATTATTTTTTTATAACAAGTAATGTCTATCAAATGGTGTAAAATCATACAGTCTCATTTCAGAACTGAAGATGTATGTTACTCTTTGAAAAAACGACAAAATAAGCTCTATGATCAAGCAGAAAAATGATCAGTTAGAACATTGAAAGCTTAAGATGTGGACAAATATTGATGTTGGATTAAGTGTAAGACATAACTCTATAATGTCCCATGTTCTCGCTATCTCACCTACACCAGCAACGATTCTACAGGAAAGATGAAAGGTGGACGTGTTGATTTATAATTTACGTAGATTTTTTCCACAGGAAAGTATTCTTCGTCTCTTCCCCTGCAGGTAATTTTCCTCCAGTTAAGTTTCTTTATGACTCAGAATAAACATGACATTTTTCTGCCTTCAGATTCAGTATCAATAATGTTTATGGACCGACTGCTGCAGTGATGAGTGTACACACAGGTGTGAAAACCAGTGGAGACAAGAGAGCAGCAGTGGCGAAGTTTTGATGAGTATGACTGTAAAAGGCAAGTAAATAAATGTCAAAACGCTCAGAGACTTTTGTGGCCAAAAGGACGACGTAATGATTCATCAGTTCATGATAACATGCAGATGTCATAATTATGTAAAAACTTGATGTCTCTCCAGTGCTGATAAACACCTGTCACAGACGTATGAGTTATTCATCCCTACACAACCTGTTCATCAACATAATGGTTTTTTGTGCCTGTTATTATAATGTCTATTGTGATCATTCACTTTACGGGATGTCTATACAAATGTATACGTACACAAATGAATTGCTTACTGTTGTTTGCAATGCAACTGAACTGTGTTGTCGTCAGTTTCTGGCTCAGAACAGCCATTGGTTTGGACAACGTAATAAGTCAAATAATGACACCAGCGGCCTCTTTAATTGAAATGATAAATCTTGGGTGTATCTTAATTGACATTGTATAATTAAATAATATTCAAATAATGTATCCATTATCTAAAGGCGTCCTCCAGTATGAAAACTGGTTTGGTAATATTTGTTCCTACAGTGTGTGTGTTTGTGTGTGTGTGAGCAATGTTCTTACTTGTTGGTAATGTTGTGTGGGCAATGTGCGTGTGTGCGGTAGGCGTTAAAGACTTGTAGGTCTTAGATATTGTATTTGCTGTTGTACTGTTACTGCTGCTGTGACAACAAATTCCCTGGAAACAGGATAATAAAGTCATATCTTATCTTATCTTATCATTCGCTGTTCTTATCATAAATCATGTCGATTTTTCTCCACAAGATAATTCAACAACCAAGGTTATAGTTCAGTGTTTCTCAGGGTGGATCGTGGGACTTCAGAATGGGATTTACGGATTGTACCTACTTTATGCTCACCTTGTCCCATCACAGTGGGGCGCACGTTGTTTTTTTTTGAAAATTCCAGTGGGGCATATGACCAAAAAAGGGGAGGAAGACTGTGAAAAAAGTTCTCATATCCAGCCATAATAAATTAATAATGTCAGTAAGGGTTTTAATGCCCTGACAACACAATAATTATTACACAACTCACCCAAGCGTAGCTGATAATAGTCCCCCACGAAAGTGCACAAGAGTGGCTTCCAGTGCACAGTATCGGCACTTTACAATTGATTTCTATAACGTTCCCTGCCTCCCTGGGGGGAAATGTCGCTACTATTCTCTTCTGATCTACCTGTAATAAGTGGCACTTTCACACGGCCTTTTCTATACAAGGATTACGCGCCCTGTAGAGCTTTGGTAACTTCCAGTACGAAGGTTCCTGGCGTGATTGCAAATTAGGTCCTAGGGTCGTAGAGTTTAAACAAAGAACACGACTGGGGTTGTAGCGTAGAATGATAATAAATGCACTTTTCAATATCTCCAACACGCTGAAAATCAAACTTGAAGGTAACGTAATAACAAGATAAATTGATATAAATATGATAAAAAGGTAAAATGATATCCTAGCTGTTTTAACCGATTCGAAGCTAAGTTAATCTTCAGCATATCAATCAAACTCGACGAAGTATTAAATTTGTAAGCATAGGGACGGAAAGATATATTTTGCCATAGACATCTGCTGTCACACGTACTTTATACCCCATAATGATATAGACCCATCCCGTCTGTTATCCTTGGTATCATCTGACAATATTTGTACTTAAAGAAAGATGAAACTGGGGGGAACTTGACGATTAATCAGACCAAGTTTGAATGAGATGGAGATAAAAAAGATATCATTTTGCAGTTTACAAATATCAATTTAAATATGTGAGTGCAGCACCACAATAGCCCTAGGGGGAACAACTTCTGATGGCTACCGAAGAGGTGAATCATTTTATCTTCTTATTTGTTTTCTCACATATCAATTCCTATCAAGGCTCTACGGCGACAGCTGATGGATTTAAAGTTTCCCCGTTTTCCCTACAAATCATTTTAATATTACACTGATCATATTATATCTTTTTTTGATAGGTCATTACACATGAAATCTCTCGCGGCCCGTGCAAAGAAATAGTTCTTTGCCCTGTGTTTAGGAATATAAAATTTATATAGGCAGATTAATATTGAATTACAAAATCAACAACAACAAAAGTTACAGTTGCATAATTTGCCTTGTTTTATTATCCTTGTCATGAATTCATGAAGAAAGTGTCGGCATAAACACAATCATGTCTGTGTCACGTTCAGCTTTGGTGCATTCTGAGTCAAGTCTGTTTTACGTCTGTTTTGGCCCAATATTAGAAAAACCACAGAAAAAACTGTGGGGTCACAACAAGGCTATAGGCAATGTCAAAATTGGGCAATAATAAAAAGTTGTATGTAGCAAAGCCTCGCAAAAGAAATAATACTCAAACGATACAGTGAAACGCAAACTAAAAGAGAAGACAGTAAATGGCCGGTATTTCGGCAAACAGTATTTTTCAATGAAAATATCAAAAAGAAGGAAACGAAAAAAAAACAACAGAAAAAACAAAAATGAAAATTGAACAAATAAAAGATGTGAACAGGAAATGTATAGAATCTAGCAAGAATATGTTTACTTAAGCCAGTTCTTGCTTGGACAGCAGCACAGAAGCACGTCTGCCAATTAATTTTGACAGTTTTGACCCAGTGGGCCAGGTGTCACTTCCCGCCAGCCAGTTCATTACAGTTTTGACACGCCCGAACCAATGAGACAGACTGGTTCCATCGTCGCCAGTGCGTGAGGTCGGGTTTGAATCCACAGTCTACATTTCACACTAAAACCCAAACAAACCCGTCTTGGCTGAGTGCGTCACCGGCCCTGTAATGTACAGTAATTTTGAACGCCTCGAACAACAATAATTAAATCTGGAAATAAATTCATTCGCCATGCCCGCTCAGACTGACTACATACAATGATATTATGCTTTATTACAGCTTATATTTGGATTACACCATAGTAGACATTTCGACAATCTCCGCTTTCCTTTTTTGCTATTCTGTAAAGTACGAGAAAATACACCAGGCAGAATAGAACTGCGTGCGTTATATAAAGGCAAATGATTTGCACTGATTGCACATAGCATTCTTCTAGTTGAAGTAGCTGCTGACAGAGACGGCATTCAAAGCTTGTCATGATCATTCACACCCACCGCCCTGGCGGCGTTGCACTGCGGACTGGGATTAAACTCACAATGAAAGAAAAAGAGATTGACAGATCAAAAAAAAAAAAAATATGTAAGTTAATTCAAGCAAACTGAAGTACTCAGACTATTGAAGCAGAATAATAAGAAAGGTCCTCAAAGTACTATGTTTGATTCTCTAGAATCTGAAGTAGTGAGGAACATTTTAATTTACCTAGATTTTAATTCAGTGATCGAGTTTTTGAAAATAGTACAAATGTCCACACTCTGTTGTTCTCTAATTGCTTCATAATGTACCATCGTTAGTGACCTGGGTCAATGTTTACAAGTCAGGATGCTTCTAAATTAAAACTTACAATTTTTTGTTCTGCACTAGACGCATTACATAGCTTGAAAGCGGAGGAGAATCTGACCTTTACTGTGATTCACGCTTTCTTTATAGGGACCAACTCTCCTCACAAGAAAGAAGATGATAGATGCTATAGTATTGCTATTGAATGTTGTTTAATTACATTTTCAAGTTTTGCCTTGGAAGGAAACTGTGAGGGCTGTATTGCACTGAATAATTAACCCTTTCAGTACTGAAACAACATTGCTGTTAACACTTTACTGCTGCATCAATTATAAGTTTTGTTCCTCCTCCATTACTAGATTTTAAATATAGATCAATAGCCTGATCAAGGTTCATATTTACTATTGAAAATATCTGAAATACGTGAATCTTAATAAAAAGTGGACTTTGGAAAATCCAGCTTTCACGGCGTCAGTATTCAAAGGGTTGAGAAAACAAAACGTAAAACCTGTAGGATCCCTGTCGACTTGGGTACAATGTAGAAACAATGGCAAAATAAAAGAGAGAGGTAGGTGTGTGTGTGTGTGTGTGTGTGTGTGTGTGCGTGCGTGCGTGCGTGTGTGTGTGTGTGTGTGTGTGTGTGTGTCGGAGGGAGTCAACAGGATGTCAAAAGGGATTAGGAGACTCGAGAATACTATGTATTCATAAACTGTCTTTGCCGAGAGTCCAAAATGGTGAGGGAAAAGAGTGCGTTTATTTGTTACTCCAATGATATACTCTTAATTGAGGGAATGACCTCCGCATGCCTTCCTTACAAGAGAGTGAGAGAGTGTAAATCCACCCCAGAGTTTTCACAGCTGTTTCCCCAATATTACCTACTGGATTCAGCCAGTGTTCCCCGCGAAACTGTTGACAATCGATTTTCACAAGATTTGGCTAACCTTACCCTCAGCTTAGCGCATGAGTTTATACAACAGGATAAAATAAACCCAGATTGTCATTATTCTTTGTGATAGTAGTAGTAGTCGCAGTGGTAGTAGTGATGGTGGTAGGACTAGTAGTAGCAGGTGGTGGTGTAGCAGCAGAATCATTAAACTCATATTTTTTCCTTATACCTCAACTCCCTCTTTAAAGATAAAAATACAGAAACAACAAAAACGTCAACAACAGGAACAACAACAACATAGTTTAATATAAGCTGCGGTGTAAACGATAACAAAAAATGGTAAAGATAGGTTGGGGCATATATATTTGAGATGCATGCGTTACGTATATAAATTTAATACTTGTCAACTCAATGAGAGCGAAGGACAATAGCATTGTGACAGGTAGAACGTGATAAACGTGAGAAAATGGAGACAGAAAGGAGGAGGGAAGAAGAGGGAGAGAAAGAGGGAGAAATGAGGGAGTGAAACACACACACACACATACAGAGAGAGAGAGAGAGAAGGAGCGAGAGAAAAAGATAGACAGACAGCCAGATAGACAGACAAACAGACAGACAGAGATACTGTGAGTAATAAGGTTTCAGTATTACGCAGAGTCCGACATCTAGACTGATGAAACCATCCTTCAGACAATGCCCAAATCTTCTTGTCACGAGAATTTTACACAATAAACAGACACACGAAAACACAAACAATCACCAGGCCAGCTTATTGCTCTCTCTCTCTCTCTCTCTCTCTCTCTCTCTCCCTCTCTCTCTCTCTCTCTCTTTCTCTCTCTCTCTCTCTCTCTCTCTCCCTCCCTCCCTCTCTCTCTCTCTCTCTCTCTCTCTGTCTCTATCTCTCTTCACAGCAAATCAGGATTACACTGAAGATTACACTGGACAAGACATTCATATTTCATACACCATCTGCGTCGTTCCTTAAAAAAATATATTAAAAAATACCTGCGGCGTCAAAACTCGTATCACGCTTTTAAAAAACTGTAAATCAATCAAACTTGAACGGGCAATGCCCTGGTTGAGCAATATTCTTATCTTGTCAGAGTTCCCGCGTCACGGTGACATAAGGTAAGCCTAGTGCAGAGCTAATCTCTGGCTGTGTGCAATATTGGGAGTTTATTGATACGGTCGCGCCTTCTATGTGCCGCGGTAATCCACTGGTGACCGGCAATTGGAAATTACAGACAAGCTAGTCCAATTTTCATGATAATATTTATTATAGTGACCTCAGTTCACATTGTCATCTTGTTATTCAAATACATTTCAAATATTACATTTTTGCCCTCACTTCGTCTCTCTGCTGTAGCGATAAATGTGGAAAGAGAGGGTCGGGGGGAGGGGGAGGGGGAAGGCAATGAAGGAAGTTTGCATCGAAAAAATGTTATAAGTGTAAGATTATGGCAATTTTCAGGCATGCATCCAAAGGTTGGCTAATATTTATATGTGTGATTCCAGATTTTGACATTATCTTTTAAATTTGAGTGGCATTTAAAAAAAAAAAAAAATGTCATTCGTGGTGAAATTCCAACAGAAAGAGACGAGAATAGAACTGGGCGGAGACAATGTATGGTATGTCAGAAATAATAATATATGAATGTTTACTGGAAGGGTTAATAATGTGGGCCCTTGAAATGCTGGGTATCAATTCCCTAGGCTTGGATCAGTCCCCTGGACCATCAGGGATCAGATCGTGGTCAGGAAGCGTGGGGACTGTCCAGTTCAGAACGCGGTCACAGATAATTGAAATTGGGACTTACAAACAGATGTATTATATCCCTGGTCGTCAGTTATAGCAGTTGTTAGTGAAGATGAGACGGTAGTGGCGGTCATTCTGCTAGTAATGGTTGTAACAGCAGTTTAAGAAGTGGGATTCTAGGTAAAAGTGATAGCATTGCTAGAGTCAAAGGTATTTTGGGGTGACGGTTCACTCAGTGTTTAGCTCTTTATTTTTGGAAGTTCCCGGCCCTTGGCATTTACACCTTACTTTTCTTGGTTTATTTTCGTGTTGTGGTGGGGATTCCTTTTTTAGAATTTTGCCCGGGCAGCGGACTGTTTGGCCTACTCTTTCCGATTTCCAACTGCCAAGGTGTCTTTAATGTGCGCACCGTGCGCACGGGCCCTCCGAATTTTTCGTCCTTATTCGAGAAGACTAGGTGCTCGACCCTACCTATCATAGGATCAGGGACAGAAAAATATGAGAAAAATCCCAAAATTCCAACATGTCTGCACCGATCGGGATTCCAACCCGGTACCAAGTCGAGCACCTTGCCTCCCTAAGGTGTCTAAGTGACATATCAGTTCGTTTGTTTCGTACCACAAAGGTGAGGTCCCAGCAAGGACTTGCTGTATTTTTTTCATTACAGCAAAAAGATCCATTATGATGACCAGCCGACCCGGGCAAGTTATACCTTGCGCCTTTTCCTTGTACCAAGCCCATCTGCATAATCAAGATTTAGGTCACATTAATAACGCCATGTGGATTTGATGCAAAGACGAATAGATCTTTTTTATTACACCACAATTCATTTCAGAACACACTGATGTGATATAATTTGATTTTTGGCCAGAAGGTGTAAACAGTGGCGTAGAACGCAATTTCTGCCCACACGTTTCGATGGTACTCGACAAAAATGTTTCTCTTGTATTGTGGTTCAAGAAATGGTGAATATTAAGTAATATTAAAGACTGAATTTTGTCAAATGAGGTGTCCGCATGGCTTATCCTCAAAAATTGAAGCAATGCACAAAATTTCATAACATTTAACCACGTTGTCAGGAAGATTTTGCTGCTTACATGTTCACTTTGAAGCTCAGTTATAGTAAGATGTTGCAAATTCATTGGGAAGTGGCTGAATCGATTGTATAAAAACATTAAAGTCATCAACCGAACAGCTTGTGCGCATCGATACAGTCGAAGCCCGAAGCTATGTGCGTTGCTGTTTCTTCTTTGGAGGGCTGGGTAGTTTACAAATATCGACCTAGGCAGCAATGGTAAAAAGAAGCCCAATCACTTGACTCTTCGATTTTCTGATGATCTGTTCATTCTCTTCGTGAGCAACTTCAGCGAATCCACTTTCCGTTTAAGGAGGTCAGAGAATTCTTTTTCTAGCCTCCAGTTTCAAGCGCTTTCCTCATCCTCCCCCCCCCCCACCCCCTTTTTTGGGGGGGATTTTCAGTTTGAGAGCGAGGTGACTGTATTATTGTGCTTTGTTTTGTAAAAAAAAAAACGTTAATTTTATATTTTATTTTACAAACACCCTGAAGATAATATTCTCCCAGATGACATAAGATGTCCTCAACTGGTCATCAGATCTGCGAACTTTGTTATTGGTGTTGTTATACTCCGAGACTTTTGTATCTGGTCTTTTGAGAGACTTGTTCATTCCTGCACAGGATGCTTAAAACATAATGCAGACACACTTTGAACAGTTATTACAACATTGTCAATTAAGATACATCCAAGATTTATTTTGTGATTTAATGAGAAACGATGTGCAATTATTTGAGTTCTCGCACGTTTTCAAACCAATGGCTTTTGTTGGCCAGGGAGTGATGAAAATGCAGTTCAGTAGAGTTACAAACAACATTAAAGAATTATTTTTGTGTAAACAAGTTTCAGACCCCGATATCTATATTCTAGTCGATCTTTCATAAGATCGGGATCACCTTTAACGAAGTCGTTCTGAATGGTCCAAGTCACTAACTTAAAGAAATTCTTCACTCTAGTTATCATCCTGACAAAATCAGTGATAATTCCATGTCTTCGGGTACTCAAGTAAATAGAAACTGAAACATTTACCATGTCCCACGCGAATCATCATAACAATCGCCAGTCACTCACTTACTCAAAAATATTGCACAGCGTCGATCATTATATAAAATCAAAGATATGATAATAATATGCTGAAATCAAAACCTATGTCAGCTTGACACAGTATTCCAAGTGAGCACACAATGTTGTTATACACTGAATGTTCCGTTTTGATCTAGTTTGAACCACTGCAGAGCGAGCGACACTCTGAGAGTGAAAATCAGGGACAGAAAATCGGTGTGGACAACGTCACTGGTGTGTTTACTTTAAATGTTACAGAATCGCCGGCTCACGGGAAATTCACACTGGACTTTATCTTCAGATTCAAAGTTAAGGCGGTTTCCGCTTGAAAACGCTACGCATGTTATTGTTAACGGTATAATTATATCTTGTGCATAGTAACTCTATCCCCCATCATGAAGAAATGGCAACGTGAGGCTTCCTGTCTGGAAGTAAAAGGTCACGTACTGTTCTTTCTTAACCGAATGTTAGAGTAGTAACAGCATGATTTTTCTGTATCTTATGTTATTATGTAGTCATATAACTTTTAGTAACACGGATCCGATTAAATTAAACTGACCACAGAATGTAGACTATAGTAGTAACCAGCAAAATGACTATAGTCAACATGGAGGAAAGTCTGACAACAAAATCGAGAGGATTGTTATTCATCATAAGTAATGTTTATCTAGATCAGATATTGCAAGCAAGAAGGCAACATAGTGGTTAGCATAGATATTTCATAGTCAAAATTGGGGAAAAGGAAAAGGTTGTATGTTGCAAAGCCCCGCGTGAGAAATAAAACCCAAACAATACAAAGCAAACTAAAGAGAAGATATTTCATAATTGGTGGTTTTCTTGTCTCTGAGTGTGGATGTTCAGTCTAAGAAAGAGCTGCCGGTTATATGGACCAGTTTATTTGACGTAAGTGCGTAGTTCTGCAAGTTTTAGGTAAGGATAATTTAACTGACAAATTTGCCATTTTTAAGCCAAAAACAATTCGGCTGTCAAAGGAAGCACTGTGACATAGTTTTGTCTGAATTTCATAATGCTTTAAAATATAATTATTTTGCACGTTTGGAGTCTGGGGAAACGCCTGCCATTTAATGTCTGTTTTATTTGAGTATGTTAATCAGAGGGCGTGCCAAGTCTCATCATACAATGTAGAGTATATCTTCAAAATGCTTATACCTGGTGTTGAACTTTGTGGGAAAAGCCCCGTTTAGTTCTAGCGCGATACTCACGTAATGTTTGGTCCGAAGGAAAAGGCAATTACAGCCACTTCGTTAGCACTGAAATTAGTTGAAAAGATGAAGTGTTTTTTGGGGTTTTTTTTTTCACAATGTTTCTCCCTTGTCTCACTGATCAACCCACAAATGTAAAGAGAAAATTTATATTAAACATACCAGGAATAAAACGACTTTTTTATATATGCAAACATTTCAAGGGTGATTAAAGATGATGAGAAACCAGTGTAAAGTGTTACAGATAGTGCCAAGCTATTTTCGTTTGCATCTCTTATTGCGTTTAAAAGGAGGCATTTTAAAGAGATGTAATGAATAGCAAAGCTTTGAAAGCTGTCTCACTGTGATTGCTGTACTTGTCACTACAAAGCGTTTCTTCTTTTGCAACTCTCAAGGTCCATGGCTCGTTAAACTTTCAACACATTCTATTCACTGGGACGTTGAAGTAGCTTTAATTAACTGGGCAATAGCCAGAATTTTTTTTTTCTTTTTTAGCTTCGTTATATAGCTTCTTGTTAATGTGCTCATGATGATAATGCAGATATATTATTGCTGATAATGACATGGCAGCACCTGATGGCCGTGTCACCAATGCTAATTAAAATAATTATGTTGCAGCTATATTCTTCTCCTTCTTCTGATCCGTGGCCTGCCCTGGGGATGTTGCCGATCATGCCTTGTCATCCACATCTGTCTTCTGCCTTGCAGACAAAAGCATTGTTTGTGATCTCGTCACCGAGGGCTTCGCGGAGACTTGTGACAAAGGTGGTTTTCTGCTTTCCTCGTGCTCTTTTGCCGCCGATAATGCCGCTGATGCTCGCTTCTCAAAGGTTTTGTGTCTGTATAGGTCTAAAATATCTATTTCTCTTTTTCTGACTCTCTGTAATAAACTTCTCTCTTTGCCTAGCATTTAGAGAACTGTTTCGTTTGATGTTTTGGGAGTCCGTGGGATTCTGAGCAGTCTTCTATAAATCCACATTTCTACTGCTTCTAGTCTGACTTGTGCTTCCTTCAGCAGTGTCCAAGCCTCACAGCCATATGGGAGGATGGAGTAGACAACAGCTACATGACCCCACGCTATCTGAATAGGCTAAAATTGTGTGGAAGTGGCCATTATAAAGAAACCTGCCAGACACTGAGACAACTTACAACTTCATGTGCAATACGTAAGCAGCTGAGGTTACTGAACGCATATTTTCACGGAGATCTCACCATTTTCTGATGCAGGGATCTATTTACTCACACTTGATCCACCTACATGCTGCTATGATATAAAAGCGTAAAGGTCACTTATATCTGATGCTCTCATAGAACGAACAGATTGATCACACACCTAAAAATGTCTACAGATCGCAACTTCAAAGTTCCTATCCATTCCGTAAATAAAGTCTGATGTGTGAGTATACAGCATCTTTACCGTTTGACTCCCAAATAGACTGCACATGGGTTATTGCCCTTGGCAAATGAATTATCTATTGCTCGTCATATCAAGGGGCAAAAAATCAATGTCTTTTCACGCACTGACCGAGTCGGTGTTCAAAACTAGAGATGTTTCTTGCTATTTTTCATTGACTTGTACAGTGGCGGGCAAAAAGCTTGAGAAATTGGATGACATCAAAGAGTAAGCTAGTAAATTATCACATGGATAGATAGATAAATAAGTAGATAGACACAGCGGGCAGATAGATAGATAGATAAATAAAAATTCTTTATAAATTTCCATGACTGTGAATAAAATACAGATTGTACAGATATAATATCGAAACATTACATCTAAGTGGAAATTGTGCCATGGTGGGTGGCTTTACTTTATCTCTTCTATGGAAGGGATGGACAAAACTGGAACATGTTTTTAAATAGAGTTAATAATTCCTATTATACGACCTGCATCTTTTATTCCAGATTTTGAATGATCCAATAACTGAACTGATACTACAGTACTTAGATACGAACTTACTTTCTGAATTGTTAATGTTTAGTTTCTTCAGCCCAGTAATAAATCTTCTGTGAATATTTCCCAAACTTCCAATTATTAAAACTATTATATCACATTGGTATCCGATAGCACTGATTTCAATTGCTAATGGGAAATATTTGTCAAATTTGCCTTGATAACATCTATCAATGTAACAGTCGTATGGTACTGCTACTTCAACGATCTGGACTTTCTTATTAGTATTGTCTATAACTGTGATGTCAGGACGTGTTGCTCTGGTGGTAAAGGATGTTGCATCTGATCCACTGAAAGGTTGGCCATCTGGCCTAGTTTTGTTGCACACACTGTCCTTGACCTTGTTGTAGAACACACTTGATAGAATAGTCAATATTTTCCACCACATGCTGGGATCTGGATGAGCATAGCGGGGTTTAAAGATGGTAGGCTTCGTGCTGATAGCAATACGAAAAGCCTTTTCACAATGAATTCGTCCCAAAGCTGGGCGTTGTTAAAGCGATTCCAACTCACCGGATTCCACAGTGTGTTATGGTCGACATTTTGGTAGTTCCGGTCGAAATCTTGAGTTCCAGGTGAAATAAGTTTTATCCTTCCACTTCTCATGGCACTTTTATAACACACTCTGAGCCTAGGGACTAGGCCCACAGTTCTGTTCACCATGGCTACGTTATCGGCGGCAGTTACGACGGATCACGGCCCCAAAACAGCAGGAAGAACAGCACTACACAAAAGCGCAGCTAGTTCAGCCGCCATCTTGATGACGTCTAGATAGATAGATAGATAGATAGATAGATAGATAGATAGATAGATAGATAGATAGATAGATAGATAGATAGATAGATAGATAGATAGATAGATAGATAGATAGATAGATAGATAGATAGATAGATAGATAATCATCCATTGCACTGAGAATACTGCTAGGCCTCTATGTTTCCTGTCGCTAAATCCACCGTGACTGACATAAAGTAGTTCGCATAATAAACGTTTGTGTTTGGAGATAGGGAATTCTTGTAAAAAGGAGCTTACCCAGTTACATCGTCATTTATCACTTGCCGAGTTTGTCATAATTTCTGCTCCTTTGCTGCCAAAATGTTGTAACTGATACAGCAGAATTGATCACCACAAATTCTTGGCATCGTAATAACGTGGTGGGTGAAGTCATAGGAGCAAAGAGCTGAGCCAAATCTAACCCGAGAAAAGCGAGGGTGGATAAAGAGATAGATACTTGCTCATTCATGCTCATAGCTGATGTAGTGTACAAGAGGAAACTAAGAGCAGCACACAATCAAGTATCATGGAGCAAGAGAGGTGGGGACAAGGTGGTCTAGAGGAAAGCTGCTCGCCTCTCATGCCAAGGGTCCCGGGTTCAAAACCCCGGCAGTGCAGGCATGTTGGAAATTGGATTTTTCTCATATTTTCAAGTCCCTGGTCCTATTGGGGGGTAGGATCGAGTACCTAGTCTTCTCGGATAAGGACGAAAAAATTCGGAGGGCCCGTGTGCACGTTGCGCACGTTAAAGATACCTTGGCAGTTGGAAATCGTAAAGAGCAGGCCGAAAGGCCGCTGCCCGGGCAAAATTGAAAATTGAAATTAATAGATTAAAATTTATCCATATCATCCCCCCCTCCCCCTCCCCCCCCCCCTCCACCAGCAACAACAAAATTTATTATTCATATTAAATATATATTGTTATTAATAAATATTCAAATGTTATTTGAGTTGTGTGTTGTCAGCTGATGTGAGTTGTGAACTGCTGTGAGTTGTGAACTGTTGTGAGTTGTGAACTGCGCCTTACAGGCTGCGTTACAATTTGCTCTGAGATAGAGAGAGAGAGAGAGTGAGCGAGACAGGGAGAGAGAAAGAAGCAGTGCAGTGTGTTGAGCGCTTCGCAGGCAGCTCCATTCTGCTCTGTGGTTGACATGTTGTTTCTGTAAAGCGCATAAAGCATTTTAAATGGATATGCGCTATATAAATCTATACATTATTATTATTATTAAGAGAGTGACATGCAAGCGTCTAAAACTTCGCGTCTATATGACCAGAAATGATCATGATTTTGCATACTGCCTGAAGTTCTGGCCATAAATTACGCAAACACATCCATTTGAAACAAAAATCCGACTTTGATGATTTATGTATGTGGCAGCAGCGTAAAATAGAAAAGTATGATCCGAAATTTCATTGTGAAACGAAGTGCATTTTAGTCAGTAACCATAAATAGTAATATAGAAACAGAATCAGTGAACAGTTGAGAACCCTGAGAGCCACACAAGGGTCTACTCACAATGTCTAATAATAGTTTTGCTGGAAAGTGCAAGTGCTATCTGTTAAGACTGCAAGCATTGGAGAGGGCTATGTATGCATGCAGTTCACTATATTCCCCAACACAACACACTGGTCAAGTCCAAATGTGTTTTTTTTGTTTTGTTTTGTCTTTCTCTCAGAATCACCTTTTTGTGACTTAACCATGGTATTGTTGTGGAGTCTTCAGTTATCTTAGTGAGATTTGGTAGAATGTGTGATCAGTGGAGGATCTACTATGAAACTAATGAAGCTTAAGCTCCAGGACCCCTAATCCCGGACGGGGCGCTGAAGAAATTTTCTTTAATTGAATTTTGGATGTTGCCCAGTCTTTGCTGGCTGCGAATATCCTCATAGCAGTTCAAGCTCCAGGGTCCCAAAAATGTAGGTCCTCCATTATGTGTGATAGCATTGAGCCAGCAGTAGTGCAAACAAAGGTTTCGTGATGATGTCCAATATCTGATGACGTTCCGTGATGTCTCTGCCATGATAAGAACGAAGGAACCCAAAACATTTAAGTTTCATGGCTGACATTCACAGTGCTCAGTTATTCAACTTTGTCTACAAATTCCTGGAAAATGGCTGACATTCACAGTGCTCAGTTATTCAACTTTGTCTGCAAATTCCTGGAAAATGGCTGACATTCACAGTGCTCAGTTATTCAACTTTGTCTACAAATTCCTGGAAAATGGCTGACATTCACAGTGCTCATTTATTCAACTTTGTCTACAAATGCCTGGAAAATGGCTGACATTCACAGTGCTCATTTATTCAACTTTGTCTACAAATTCCTGGAAAATGGCTGACATTCACAGAGCTCAGTTATTCAACTTTGTCTACAAATTCCTGGAAAATGGCTGACATTCACAGTGCTCAGTTATTCAACTTTGTCTACAAATTCCTGGAAAATGGCTGACATTCACAGTGCTCAGTCATTCGACTTTGTCTCCAAACTCTGGAAAATGGCTGAGAATCAAGGTGCCCAGTAATTCAACTTTTTTCTACAGACTTGGAAAAATTAACATTTAGGGCTAACTAATTACGATGTTACAGACTTCAACAGAAATGCCAATGGCAGAAACATAAAATATCAGCTAAGGAATACACCCCTAATATGTATAGTGAATTTATGAAGTTCAATTTGGTTTAAACTCTATATGATTGAGGATTTATTTTTTTTCACATGTAGTCACATATTACTTGTGCGCCCGCGATATTTGGAATTGTATTTCGTTCTTCGTCGGAAGTTTCAGGGTCGTAATGTTTCATTCCCCAGGCCCGGCGCGCACTATCCTGTTTTGTCTGCTGCACGGCGTCCAAACGCAGATTTTTGCTTGCTTGGCAAAGAGTTTACAGTGCTGCACACCGCGAGAAAGATTGCTTGCATTGAACGGATAGTTAATTTTAACATAGTGCGCGCCGGGCCTAAGAGATTTAACTCTCCTTTTTAGATGATAGACACTCTTTGCGAGTGTGCAATCTCAGCTGCCGTATACTGAAAGGGGAAGGGGTGCCGTGCAAAGCATCATGGACAACATCACAATTTTGGGTGACGTAAGTAAAACAAACCAATTTGGATTCATTTTGAAGGTGGTATAAATATTCCGAGAATAGGTTCATAGAGTGCATGGGTTAGTGGAAAGGGTCATTAACCGTGTTATTCGGTGCGTTGATGTGCCACAATGGATTACACCTTTCCTTGGTGTGCACTCTGATGTGTGAAAAGTGGGTCATCGCTGATAGTGAAGTAGATAAGAATGGACAAGTGACTTGTATGATTGACAAGTTGTGTCAAAAACCATTTGTCACGGCATATTTAACTAAGGCATGTAATGAGAACTTTCTTTGTGGTTACTTGTATGAAACAGCGCCTTCAGCTTGTGCGTTGTTGATAATGGTCTCTCATAAATCTTTCTTCCATGTTTTACCATCATTATTTTCCTGTTACAAGTTATCCTAACACAAATCATATTATCTAAAATAATAATAGTAATGATAATAATAAAAAGGTTAGGTCCTAAAGTTCATAACTCCTTCAATCTGGAAGCAGTCTGGGCGGTATTGTTGTGCTCAGCCATGAATTTTAACCGTAGAAATTATAATCCTAAATTATTTACTGTTTGGAACTTGCTCTGAACTGGAAATGCCAACAGAGTGAACAATTCTGGAAAGCTCATTTCACTGGGCATGGGCGTCCAATTTTAGGAGGCTTACTCTCCCTGATAGAGACGGGGGCGGGAGGAAGGGGAGGGGGGGGGTGTGACGCTTTTTTAATGAATATTGATATGTGAGTTAAATTGACGTTTTGGCACCAAATATTATTTTAAAGAAGTTTCATACAAAATTACTACAGATCAAATACCAATTAATAAATAGATACGGCAATTGAAACTGAAACTAACCGGTGGCGTAAAGGGGGCGCTGTGGCAGGGGCGGTGTCGCCAGGCTCAAAATTCTTCCAGGAAGGGGTGGGGGGGGGGAGGGCGTCGCAAAATTTAAAAGAAAGGCAAATAATTATAAATAAATAAAATAGCGCCTCCCTCCCACGCACACACAGAAAATCTCCCGGTATTCAAACACTCTACATAGTTTTTCAACATGACAGGGCAAATAAACTTTGCCCAGATCTACAGGTCAGGAACCCCAATAGTTGCCTTGCCCCGGGCGCTGGTAACCCACCCTAGGCCACTAAAACTAACTTACCGATGTGTTACAAATTTATATATCCCATATCTCTTTATTAAATTAAAACAGAGAATATTTAATGAGCAGTCTAAAATGGCAGCCTACATTTTCCATCTGTCCTAGTCCCATTACCAGCTCCACACACAGGCCTGATCATCGAAGCATGGAATCTGGTAAATGACGGGAGTTTCTAATTGTAAGCTAATTGCATCCTGTATTCATTGAGCAGCGGGGTGTGAGTGTCAGGCTCATCAAACGACGTTGGCATTGGTGGGTTATTTATTATTATGGCTTGTTTTATTTCAGCGTCAGCTCTAAATGAGTTTATGTTTCTTGTTGGGTGGGATTTTTCAGAGAGTTTGTAGATATTCTGGCGGCGTCAGGTAGCAGAAAAAAATTACCTTCAAATCTGTGAAAGGTGAAAACTGGCGTTCTGTGATACGGGACCTAGTTTACTTAATGCATGGCAAACTGTTAGATAGCAAACCATTGGCGGCTTTCAAATCACACTGAAAAGTTACCATTTGAAGGTTCCGGTATCATTAAAGAAAGTAAAAGTAATTTTGATTTTTGTCTCGAGTTAGGAAGTGTATATCCGTACAATACGGTGTATGGATATGGACAGAGCATTTTCGTACAACATGTTTACCAAAAAGCGCGACTGGTGAAGGTTTGCTGAAACAAAACTTGGTATGGTGTTCACGAATTTAAAGTGACAACACATGGAATAGTCAGATGGACCTGGGGGCGTGAGGGTCTAGTCAGTTTGTATCAATGGGCAGTAGCCAGATTGACTAATCAGGCGAAAAGGGGTTGGGGTAGCCATTGGTGATCGACGTACACTCACGTATATTATTACTATTAGCGCAGATCACGCAATCTCCGAGCAGCTGAAGTCGGATTGTTTTGCTCTTAAGCCGATTCATATTTTTAAAAACTATGCAAATTAACCAGGTCATTCCGGTGTGTCTTCTACGTCATCGAATTGTGTGCGTTGTACGGATATGCCCTGTCCATATCCGCACAACATGTTGTACGGATATGCCCTTCCCTCGAGTTATATGGTTTACTGTGGCAAACAAGGGGCAAGATGGGGGGGGGGGGGGTGGGGAGACATAGATGTACCGGCCTTGTTTGACAGTGTGATTTAGGTTTCATGACCACGTGACAACGAAATAGTTTGCCTGATGCATGACGTGCAGCTGCACGTAACATCCAAAAACAAGCAAATAACTTCCGTTACGTAAAAAATACACGAAAATCCCAATGTTACCAATAGGCTCGATAACCACTGAATGGGTCTTTCTAAATTTGGCATGACGAAGTGAAATGGGGTTGCGAACCATGAAGGCTATATAAGAACATGCAATCTGACGCCATCTGAGGACAATCTATACAATGCGCAAAAGGTTGAGCTGTTACCTCCCGACAGGGTTTAGGCGATATATTACGAAATTCTCGGTAGGCATTGTGGAGCTGTAGAATTATTGTCTTTGCATTCTACTCATCTTTGTAAAGTCCATTTTTTCACACCACTGAACCACTACACCCACGTTCAGAGGGATGGTTTTCATACTGGTACTACTATATTTTATTAGCTAAATTGCCGTTCGTTAACCTGTGGTGAAATGGTCAATCACAAAAAAAAAATTTGCATCATACATTTCCATTCTACTCGAAGAAAATGGGTTTGTTCTTTTCTTTTTTTTTGTGCGCCTTGATACCAAAAAAAAAAAAAAAAATCATAATTATCATTAAAGACTGAATTTTGCCCCCAAAACGGCTGTTTCCATGTAACCTATCGTCTCAAACTGAGGCAGCTGACACAGTTTTCACAAGTTTTAGTCGCATTTTCACGGAGGTTTAGATGCTATGTTCATTCTTTAGTTTCGTTATATTATATTACATGTATTAGGCCTATGATTATTATATTATAATATATCATATTAGGCTATTATATTATTATATTATATTACATCATATATTATCATATATTTTTTGTATTATAATTATTTATATAGTTTTTGAAATTATAAATTGCAACTTTACCCTGTTCCCTTGTTTATCAAACGAATACAGTCCAAGTATCCAGAGATTTTAGTGAAGCTAAATGTGCATCTATTATATATTTCAGTAACTTGCAGCCTTTGGCATGACTAACTGACCAAACTATACACTGTTCAGGCCTTAAATTTGGCAGGAAGGTGACAATTGAGATAAGGAAGATGATGGCTATAATTAAAAGTTGTTTACTTCAAACATGTATTTTATTAAAAATGACAATGTTTATTGCTATGTAACATCTGTATTTTTGCATGTTTGTTTCGTTATATATAGTACCGTGCATGTCATAAAAAGTAACCGTATCAAGCGTTCAGTTTGGTGCGTAATGTTGTGGTGCGCATAAGTTTCTGAAGCAAGACTGTAGTTTATTACTTTTATTATACTAGAGAGGGGGGGGGGGGGGAATTGTTTATTCTGGGCAATGCCCGGTAGCTCATCTAGTAATTTATAAGTGGCAGTAATTTGTGTCATTTTTCTTAACCAACGAAGCTTAAAATCTGTAAAATCGTTTGCGCCTGAATGCCATCAAACACACCCGCATGCTCAGTGGAGGAAAAAACAGTGGGGGTAGCTATCTACATCAGTGGTTCTCAATCTTTTTTCAGGCAGTCGACCCCTTAAGCGCCAGTTTTGTATTCATCGCCCCCCACCCCCCCCCCCCCCACAAAAGAAAGAAAGCTTACCCGAAACCCAACAGGTACATAACATAAGAAGACAGATTACACACTAATTATGATGTTACGTTTCTCAAAGTCTCATTAAAGGATAATAATCATTATTCATTATAAAATAGAAAGAATTTTTTATCAAATGCACTTACAACAAAAAAAACAAGTCAAAATTTGGCAAAAAGAAAAAGCTGTATATTTGCGAAGCCCTGTGTGAGAAATAAAACTCAAACAATACAAAGCAAACTAAAGAGAAGACAGAAAATACAAAAAAAAATCGAACAATAAAAGATTTCAACAGGAAATGTATAGAATCGAAGTGAAACAGTTTACTTAGCTGCGAGTTCTTGCTTCGTTAGCACCAAAGCATGTCCGTCCGCCAAATGCATAGAAGTTTTTCTGTAGTTTTTATGATTTTTACAAAACAAAACAAAAGCCTTGTCTGTTGAAAAACCCATCCACGCATGATGTTGCCCCTGTAAGTGCAACCACATCGTCCCAGACATGTTATATGACTGTTTTCGTCCAAACACAGCCCCATTTCAACGTTTTCCGACCCTCGTCGCCCCTTTCCCCGTTTTTGCTCGCCCCCCCCCCCCCAGCAATATCTTCAATCGGGGGAAGGGGGTGATATCGCCCACTTTGAGAACCACTGAACTAGATTGTGTGTTCGCTACATGCATGGTTGATTAGGCGTTCCTCATGCTGGGATAATTAGTTTAGGGTCCTCTCCAAAGTGATTCTGTGATCATGCAGAAGCACTGGGGGAAACCAGCAGAGATTGAGAGACGGCTACAAGGTGGACTGGGGTCAGTTATGTGGTCAGTACAGGGGAATGACCTGAAAGATCAGGAAAGGGGGTGGATTTGATCAAGGAGGAAACATGGGGAAAAGAGGGAAAAGAACGGGGGGGGGGTGATAATAGGCATGGAAAAGTAGGAAGAACAACGGAAGGAGAGAGAGGAGGGGGAATGAATCAAATTAAGCACTGGAAAAAGTATGAAGGCTGGGGAAAGTATTTTGCGATGGGGAGTTTGGGGAAGGGGGGTATAAGGATAGAAACTAAAATGTGCAGGATAGTCAAAGGGGACAAGGTGGTCTAGAGGCAAGGTGCTCGCCTCTCATGCCAAGGGTCCCGGGTTCTAAACCCGGGCAGTGCAGGCATGTTGGAAAGTGGATTTTTCTCATATTTTCAAGTCCCTGGTCCTATTGGGGGGTAGGATCGAGTAGTTCTTGGAAATTGGATTTTTCTCATATTTTCAAGTCCCTGGTCCTATTGGGGGGTAGGATCGAGTACCTAGTCTTCTCGGATAAGGACGAAAAAATTCGGAGGGCCCGTGTGCACGTTGCGCACGTTAAAGATACCTTGGCAGTTGGAAATCGTAAAGAGCAGGCCGAAAGGCCGCTGCCCGGGCAAAATTGAAATTAATAGATTAAAATTTATCCATATCATCTATCCCCCCCCCCCCCCCGCCAGAACAAGAAATAATAAAACAAGTAAAGTGAGGTGCAAATGCCAAGGGCAGCGAACCTCCTAAAATAAAGACCTCAAATCATGCAGGATAGTCAAAGAAGAAGGAATTCTGAGATGGAGAGAGAAAAAGTGTGAGAGAGTGACGTAACGTGAGAGAACAAGAGAGAGAATGAGAGTGAGAAAACGATACAGAGAGAGCAAGAACGATGATATATACATAGAGAGAGAGAGAGAGAGAGAGAGAGAGAGAGAGAGAAGAGAAGAGTGAGAGAGAGTGAGAGACTGAGAGCGAAGAGAGAGGGGTAGAAAGTGAGAGAGACATGGGTGGAGGGTGGCAAATGAGATGTCATTAGCTGTTCTGTGTCTCTGTCATTGTGTGTCCCCAATTGTGGTTTTTCGCAACACATGGACTCGACAGAAACTGTCGCAAGACAATACAATCTGGTCCATTGGGCTGTTGAAGTGAAAAGGCAGTAACTAAAAGTTTAGACTGTTGTTGTTGTTTTTTTTTCACTTTGATCTCCCGGACTAAAAAGAATCAGCTGATTGAGGTTCCAAGTGCCAATAGAAACACACGCAATAACTCACAATAAGGTGTATCTGAATAAAAGAGTATTAGAGAAAATAACCTCATTCAATCCTTTCAATGATTTTTTTTTTCGTCTTCTTTCTTTAGTTCCATAAAATAAGAAAAGTAATTATTTATACGCTTTTCTTTTGTCTCTCATTTCCAATGTAGTCATTTTTTAAAGTACAAAAAAACGATTTTGGTGTTTTTGTTTTTTTGTTTTTCGATTTATGCCTCATTCCCTCTTATTTAACGTACCTGTTCAACTCAGAATACTGAGCCTAGCTATCGGAAAATTCGAAGCGAGAAGTTCCACTCCACAGGCCTGAACACTCAGCACGGGTACATCATGATGAAAGTCTTGGCGGAATTAAAGTACAGAACTCAGGGAATGTAGTTGTATGAATACCATGTGTACAGCAGCTCTACATTATGATTTTCCTCTGACCGTCTAAGACGTACCTTTGCACTCCTATTGGCACCCGTCAGGGTGGACACCAGGGGTTGCCATCTGTCATCGCTCCATGACTCCTTTCAAGTTCTGAGCATTACATGAGCTCCCCGCCCTTACATGTACCCTCCTCCCCCCCCCCCAAAAAAAAAATCAGTAACACCTCCCAACACACACACACACACACACACACACACACACACACACACACCTGAGGCGACAATAAACATACATACACTTATCAATATCCCCTCCCCCGAAAATGTATTCGTGATCAATTCCCCCCCCCCCCACCCCCCAAGGTAAAGACTCCTGGCTTAAGACAATCGGTGGGGTAGAAAATACAGTCAACAACGTTCTTTTGCCCTGGAGAAAAGCGGATAGACAGGTGGTAGGTGGGAGGGGCATTCCTACAGACAGACAGACAGACAAATTAATCTTGAAAACAGGACAGAAAAATCAAACAGCAGGAGGGAAAACGTTTGAAGACGTTTCTCTGTCCGTTTCCGCCCAGGCCCACAGCGGATATCCGAGACAGAACAGGTTGTTACACAGACGTAAGACCAACCCTTCGCTCACGGCAACTTCACAGGTGGCAACCAGCAAACCGGTGGTAGATGAAACCTTTTTACCTGCAAGAACGGAATACCACTGCGGAAAAAGGTGTTTGAAACGTACGCAACGGAACTTACCTGCGAGTTACACCTGTGAAGCGAGGCATCTGCGGCCCAGACGTGTAATGCAGTAGAAATCTGAATCTATTGTAAAGACGACTTCATGCCCGCCTTGATTTCTACGACTCAAAACACAAAGAGCTCAGTGTTCCAGTACACCGTAATATTTAAATTTAGCGTCTTATAACAGGTTTCCAGGTTCAAGCCATTGATAAAATAGATTCTATATAGTATTGTTCTTTATGTTCTCTTCATGGCATTCTAGAACTTGGACATTATACTGCAAACTGTGCAAAGTGTCTAGCGGTGTATTAAACATGGTGTTATAACGTGTGGAAGCCAAAGTATGAGGAGTAATGAATGAAAGAAACAAAACAGAAACGAAAAAGAACCTGCTAAAGTACATTTGGGAGTAGGGAGGTGTGTGTCACTTTAAAGCTCACATAAAAATGGTGCATTATTGTGGAATATAGAATTTCTCTTTACCGCATTTCACTAACCTTTTCCAATACACGGCAACACGTGGACAAGGATATTTGCATATTTCAGGCTTGACAGATTGTTATCTGCCTTTATTAGCTTCCCATGTGACGAGTCGAAAATCAGAACGCACTAATTGGAAACATTCATATTTCTGTAGTCTAATGAGGATAGCTAAATG
This sequence comes from Onchidella celtica, assembly GCA_963931925.1. Classification (NCBI taxonomy): domain Eukaryota; kingdom Metazoa; phylum Mollusca; class Gastropoda; order Systellommatophora; family Onchidiidae; genus Onchidella; species Onchidella celtica. The sequence goes on along the minus strand of OZ007570.1, from coordinate 62,545,438 downwards.
TGGGTCAAGTTAATAAGACTTTGTTCTGTATTTTTCATTACATAGACGCCTTTGATTTTCAACATTTTGAAGCCGAATGTACAACATTCCACACGGACCAGCGGGTTTGACCACAAATAGATTTTCAGGTCAGTTCACTTCTTACTGCGTTTTGATTTTCAGTCTTCTACGGCTTTCTGTGATCTGATACAGTAAATTGCAGGCCGATTCAGAACGGAAGAATTTCTTGAAATGACGATGCAATTTAATGGATGGACATCGATTGCGGCGGAAGTCCAAGAACTTTGAGACTATCTTGATCCAGGAAACATGATTAACTCTAACAGGCCTCGGCTGTCATCTAGAATTTAGGTTATGAGGTCAGACTTGTCAAGCTGACGCATTTCATGACTTGTGTGTCTTGTATCTCGCGTGCGATGCCTTTGAGAAATAGTATACAAACCGCAGAAAATCTGTGCGGTCGCAGCAAGGCCTGGAGCAAAGACAAAATGTGGCAAAAAGGAAAATCGGTATGTAAAAAAAGTAAGAAATAATAAATTCCGCGTAAGAAAAAATACCGAAACGATACAATAAAACGCGAAGGAAAAGGGAAGACACTCCAAGCTTTCGGTATGTTTACTTTTATCAAGGGAAAAAAATGTAAGAGGGTGGAAAATTGAACCAACAAAACAATGTACAATTAAAAAGAAATGCAGAATGTAAAACTAGTACGAGTACTTAGCTGCCAGTCCTGCCTTGGATTTTCGGAGCGCAGTACGTCCTACAATGTATGGAGGCTCGAAGCTTTTGAAACTGCATGAAACTGATCGCACAGCTGAAAGCGATAGGTGTTATCCTAATATAGGTGGTACATACGTTGAACAGTCCAGCTGAGCCAATATTTCACCAGACTGCACATACAGTTTCAACTTAGCCAACATTTCACCAGACGATACATACAATGTTTCAACTTTGCCAATATTTTACCAGACGATACATACACTATTTCAACAAAGGCAACATTTCACAGGAATGCACAAACGCTGTTCCAACTTCACCAACGTAAAAAATTCATTACATTACGCTCGTGCCTCGTGTTCATATTTGAAACACATCTCTCCGTAGGCCCAATGCCCGATGTCTAAAATATATCTAATGTATTAACAAAGAGCAGTTCGTCACAAACATTTCTGTTTTCGCGTTTGTCTGACGTTTAGAATAAAAACGTGGCATTTTTCAGAAGTTTTGGATAAACTCATCTTTGTCTGGGCACTTGGTGGGCAATAACACTGAAGTTCACTTTAGCAATCTTTCCCATTATTTGGGTAGAACTAGCAACTGCCCCATTCTTCTAATGGTAAAAAATAAAAGACACCGTTAACTCAGATAGAAAAGAATCGTCACTAAAAGACTGATGCTGAGAGGTGTGGGGTCATGCACAAAACTCACCGAATAATAGATAGATAGGACAGTACACAGTGTGCAGTGGTGCGCACCGAAGATTTTTCAGGAAGTGATAATGTCATGGGCTCATGACATGTGTTCGTGAAAATGAAGGATCGGAAGTAGTCCAGAGGCGACAAGCTGCTGTAGGAAACTAAAAAAAAAATACTTACCCGCCATTTCAAGTCTCCAGATCTAAAAAGAACATTCTGCAGGTCGAAAAGAAAACACATGTAAAATTTCACGGAAATCCGAGCTGCGTGAGCGGCGCACATGCGAGCGGAGCTAGGTGTTGTTAAAAATCACGTGAGTGTTTTTTATCATATAAAATATGCGCCATGCAGTGGTGGCGAAAAGCTGCCTATAAGTTGGACACACCATGTCAGCACGTGCTTCACAGGTTATTATTTTGCTACAATAATTATTAGAGCTGTCATTTGCAGAGAGCCAGATAAGATGATAAGTATGTGATAAAATATTACTTCCTGCTAACGATTATGCCCAGAAACGTGGACAATGTACTTCAGAATATTTACATGCACACATAGCAGTAGAAGGTTCCGTGCACCAGTTAGACAATGTTGTATAAATCGGTAGACTGAGTCAGTTCTTCCTTATCACATGGCCATATACTAGACGTTCTGAATGAAGGTGAACTATTGCACAGGGAAAATAACATAATTCTGTCACATTTGTTATCCAGTGTCCTTAATAGCTCCATCTTTTTTTTTATTAATTCCATCCATCAGTATTATATTTACCAGTTCTCACTTTAGTCCGACGTTTCGTGTGTTCAGCAGCCTAAATCAACTCGGAACAGGAATATATGGCTGAATTTTGTTCTATGCCATTAGTACCAAGCAGTTCTTGTACTGTTGAATCCGGAACGTAGATAATAGGCCATGGTGTTGACAGTTTGCATGTTACTGAGCTGTTCCATCTATGCTAATAATCCAGTGTAATACAGATTAAGCCAAGCCAATTTGGGATGACGTGGGTCAAAACGTGACTGACCAACGTGAGCGAATGACCCTGTCGGTGCAATTCAGTAGTGTGAAGTCCTATACAGACATTGACTCTTGCGAGCGAATGACCACGTCAGAGCAAATCACAGTAATGTGAAATACGACAGACATTGTCACTTGTGCTCATTGAATTTGAATAGACACGACTTTTCATTCTGGACATTACAAGGGAGTTCAATGGACAATGTTAATGCCCGCACTGTTATATTGCACTGTTCATAGCTGTGACACGATGAAGACCTGTTCAACAGAGAACAACGCTATTCTGGCGACAGCTGTCTGAACAACGTTAGACAGAAAATGACGACAGATTTGTTCATCCTCACAAACGCAGGAAAGAAAACAGGATCAGATAGGCAGAAATGGGACAGACAGACAATCCAAAAGCAGTCCAAATAGACACAGGAGGCCATGTGACACCTGTAAGTGAAGTGGGCCTATGCACGGCAGAGGGGAGCAGTGTAACTGTCAAAATGTTGGCATGTAATATTTTCACAAGTTTGGCCTGCCCCTCAGAGTTTATTTTCCCATCAATTACTGACAGCTGGCAAGAAAAGACACTCGTTTACCCATCTTATCATATGGGGTTTCCACTGCTGCCAGTTTGGCTTGAAAGATGCGATACTTTTATTATGTCCTGTATGGTGGCATTCAGCTGGAAGGAAAAGTCTTACATCGACAGTTTGATTACGAAAGTTTGTTGATCTGAATGTCAGTAAAAGTACCCAAAATGCCTTGCTTGTCAAAAACCTAACTTTTTTTTTTATTATTGTTTTTATTACTCGTGCCACACATGGGGAAATATGACCCAGAATTATCACTGTTTCACTCTGTAGATTTGACTGACAGTTTGGTCAGGAGATTTAGAAGACAACAAAAAGTACTCGGTATTTCTTACCTACTTCAGCTGCCACTTTATCTCCTTTAAAAACCGCATCCCTATTTTTCCTTTTCTACCTTTTTTGTTTGTTTGTTTTGTTGTTGTTACTGTTGTTGCTGTTGTATAATGCATCATCCTTGTGTATGTTTTGAACTGTGGTCGGGGCTACGATAACTTTGAATTCTCTCTCTCTACCAGTATCTTAGCACGTCATAATGGACAGGTATAGCATTGGACTCTTTCTGGATCCATAGGGAGGGAAAAACAAGGAACAAAAGCTGAAAATGAAGCGTAGGTCATGAACGTGCCAGGCTCTGCTAAACAGCAACTAGTAGTTGAAAAGTTACTTGGATGTTACACCATGCGCAATTTTGAAAAGAACATAAAAATTGAAACACCATCTGAGGAGTCGCTAGCGTCCCGTAGAGAGAGGCGGGGGAGGGGAGGGGGGGGGAGAGAAAATAGACAGACAGAGATTGAGAGAGAGAGGGAAAGCGAGAAATGGGGAGAGGTTGAAAAACAGAAAGAATGCGAGAAAAGAAAAGCGAAAGAGAGAGAAAAGAAAAGCGAAAGAGAGAGATTTTGGAGTTGAAGAAAAATATTCATTATTTTTTTTTTATTGCAGTGTGGTCGATATTCCTTGGAGGTTTGTCTAGGTCAATTTCTACCCTTTTAATTAATTTGTTGCCGCCATGCCGCCTCCTTTTGTGTGTTTTTCTTTTCTGGGACTTGCCAATAGCTATAGCTTTGATCATCTAAATGATGGAGTGATACAGGAAGACATGTTCAGACGACCACGTCTCTGACATTTCAAATGTGTTCATATTTTCAGTCTAAAGTTTTGCAACAATGTCTGTAATGAACAGGTTGAAATTTTAGTTTAAATGACAGTCTAGTTGGTGACTTAGAATAATTATTTCGTCACGGAGATTCCCTCTAATTTTTAGCAAGTCAGTGTGAGCAAAAGCCTTATGTTGCGTATTGTTTTTCCTGTGACAAAAGTAGGTGCAGACCGAAAGTATTTTGAAGTGTGAGTCCCTTTGAAAAGTTATTCTTACAGAACCGTGGTTTTGTACTCAGAGAGTTAAAGCTGGGCAGCTGACACAATTCAGTAATTTTTTGTCCACTATTCGGCTATGTTAAAAGACTACGGTCCGGTAATAATGGCCACTTGAAATTGTTTTGAGATACCTTTGGCAGTCTATCTCTCATGGCTGATGAAACTGTGGCGACATGTTTTGATATGAAACGGTTTGATCACATTCTTGGCAGTTACCTATTTAGTAAAGATTTCATACTATAACTTGAACTGCTACATGATTTATTTGTTTTTCGTTTTTGATGCCTACCTTTCTGTGCATGCATTGGGTTATCTTACCAGCAATATACACGAGCGGCAAATTTAGAGGGAACACTAGTTATTGTCATGACTTACATACTAGCGGCCGTGTCTAGATGGTAGTGTAGATATTTGGCTCGTGACACTGCCAGCCGGTACATCTTACAGCTGACACGAAGCGTTTTTTGACTAAGATGACATATTCAAAATTGTCACTCTAACCGTCCATGTGTCATAACGGTAAAAACGGACAAAATTATTTTTAAAAATTTTAACTCAACATTTTCACACGTTGCACTTGAAAAATAGGCCAGCGCTAGTGGAGCTGATGTGTGACAGGTCACACAGTGCATTGCCAACGGAGCCGTCACCTCTGTTCTATCATGGATGTTTAATCTAGGTAAGTGGCCTAGATTCATGCCCAGTGGTCACAGTCTGTGAAATCTGTTGACTGTTGAATAATGAAAACAGTGGGCGCCAAAAATCATTTATTTGGTCAAGCCACCTTCTTGTGGTTTCAAATTCCCATGTTGCGTGGATTCCTCCGGGATGGATCTCATAGCTACCTGATTCGCTAACATACGCGTCTCTAGAGGGTTACCTACCTGTTTGCTTCACCAGCGGACCCGTCACTGCTGGGTTACTTAGCTACTTTCTTCCCAAAGACACCCGTCACTAGCGGGTCACCGAGCTCCTTGTATCGCTAACAGATCTGTCACTAGCGGGTCACCGAGATACTTTCATCGCTAACATATCTGTCACTAGCGGGTCACCGAGATACTTTCATCGCTAACAAATCTGTCACCAGCGGGTCACCGAGATACTTTCATCGCTAACAAATCTGCACTAGCGGGTCACCGAGATACTTTCATCGCTAACAAATCTGTCACTAGCGGGTAACCGAGCTACTTGCATCGCTAACAGATCTGTCACTAGCGGGTCACCGAGATACTTTCGTCGCTAACAGATCTGTCACTAGCGGGTCACCGAACTACTTGCATCTCTAACAGACCCGTCATAAAGCTGGTAGCCGAGATACTTACTTCGCTAAGAGATCCGTCAGCTAGCTACTTTCTACTAGAAGATGACTGCCGTAGGAAAGAGGTGGGTGGGGTTGGGGGAACAAATCATCTAACATAATGCTTTCTGGCTGAAGTCAGTTATTTCTGTGCCCATGTTGTACCATTTTGGCATATTTACGTGGCTCGTCAGACTCTGTAGGGTTTTACAATTTTAAGTACTTTTGTCCAACTTCTACCTGAATTGACATGCGATCGTTCACCCTTTCTGGTGAACCTCGCAGTGTGTTGCCAGCTAGGTACTTGAAGGCAGGGGAAACTTGTGTTACAAAACAGCAGCATGGTTGATTACTAAAAGCATGTTTACTACTGGTAGCCAGGTGTTTTACATTAGCCGTACAGTCATTCTGGATGCTACTCGTTGATGGCTACCATCAAAGAAAAGTCGTTTGACCCTTCTGTGAAGAGTTTTACATGACTACAATACTAAAACACTCGCACAAAAAGGGTGCTGGGGGGGGGGGGGAGGGGGCGATAGGCCAGGAAACATTAATTTTGTTACCCTTTCCTGGGTGGTAAATGTTATATTTACGGTTGAAAACGTCAACGCAATGTAAAGTAAATGACCCACACGTTCTGGCATGACTCAGAGAGAGAGAGAGAGAGAGAGAAAGAGACAGAGAGACAGAGACATAATTATTGTTACAATTAGATGGACAGACAAAAATACAATGTAGATAGATAGATAGATAGATAGATAGATAGATAGATAGATAGATAGATAGATAGATAGATAGCTAGATAGATAGATAGATAGATAGATAGATAGATAGATAGATAGATAGATAGATAGATAGATAGATAGATAGATAGGGGTGTGCTTGGAGGTGCATAATATATTATTATGTGTTATGAATTTGTTGTAGCTCAGTGGCCAGTGCGTAAAGTAAGTTTCAGTCAACGTTCGGGGATGTCAAAATTGCTGGCGAGCCGGATTCTGCCCGCCCGCGGCAAGTTGTCCATGTCTACCCTATAGTATGCAAAGTCTAGCGGAACGGAACTTATAAGATAAGATAAGATAAGATAAGATAAGATAAGATAAATTTTATTCGTCCTTGTACAAGGAAATTTGTTTTGATCATTGAATACATAACAATATACTGTAGTTACAGAAGCAGAAAGTATGATACATAGCGCGCACACACACATATATACACACACACTGATAAATTAACTAAATTAACAAAATTAACAGTGCACATAATATGCTTCCCTAACTAAAACACATTGACCTGACACGCAGGACATAATTCAACTGTGCACAGATTACGATCAAGATGGCGACATTATTGTAACATCCTAGTTGATGATGGAATAAACGATTTAAAGTAGCGCTCAGTTTTAGTTTTTTTTGACAACAGCCTTAAACTTCTTACAGATCTTATATATTCCTTGTTCAGGGGATGTTGGGGGTCATTTATAATAATATTAGCTTTTTTAATACAAGCACCAGTGTACAGCTCATCAAAATATGGCAGATCACAGATACAAATTTTGGATGCTTTTTTAATTAAATTATTGATCTTATTTTTATCTTTTTGTAAGATGTTTCCTCCCCAACAGACAACTCCATACATCAAAACGCTCTGAATAGCCATGGTGTAAAATATTTTCAGAATGCTTTTGCTAACTTTTAAAAAGCGGAGCTTTCTGAGGAAATACATGCGCTGGTTGGCTTTCTTGTATACATATGTTACATGCGCATGCCAGTTAAGCAATGAATCAATAGTAATGCCAAGATATTTGGCCTCTGTGACAATTTCAACCTCTTCATTGTTGATAGTAAGAGGGCAAACAGGATCGTTGTTATTTTTCCTACGAAGAACCGAACCCAGATAGAGCTTTTGTAAAATATAGTCTAATTCCTCTGGCGAGTTAACTGTTCAGTTATTCCAGCATTTTGCACAACCTATCTCGACCGCACCTAATTGTGTTATAACTTCCATCAAACGAATCATCCCAACCATAATAGTTTAATTCTTGGTGACAATATTCAGAAAGATCATTTCTGTATAAAAAAAAATATTCTTCAGTAAGAGCTTTTCTTGTATTTTTATAACACTAAAATTAGAAATAATTTTTGTGCTGTTACCAATATGAACCGCCAAGCGCAGGGAAGAACGCAGTTTTGGAGAAATAACTTCAGCTTGATGTCCATAGCCATATGTGTGGAGATTTAGATATGATACTGGCAATGTTATGATAATTTGACACAGCACGAACGCCCAGCTATGAGACATACGTGTTATTTCGATGTTCAGTTTTTTTGTAAGGGCTTATAGACACGTTTGATATAACGCAACGATTAACTTTATTATGAAGAGGAAACTCATTGAGCATGACAATTGAGAGATATCAACGATGACATCGTTGAGGGACAATCGCTGTCTTGGAAATGCATCACAATACCTTTTTTTTATGGTTGGTTAATTGGCTGGTTGGTTGGTTAGTTTAATGATTGGTTGATTGGTTGGTTGGCTTAATGGTTTCTTGATTGGTTGAAAACGAGAGAGAGAGAGAGAGAGAGCTTGCGATGAGGTGGGGGGGGGGGGCAAAAAAAGAGGAAGAGAACCGGACAGAGTGAGTGAAACAACTGAGCAGCTGACATGGGGACAGTAGCGAGTTTGAACCAACTCAAGCTGTGACAATGATCGGACTGATCTGATATTGTGGATTTGGCCAGATGAGCTTTCACGATTATTTATCCAGAGACTAGAAAACTAGGTTAAATAGCTTTATCATAACTCGTTCATACAGACCGACACCTATAAACCGGCTTGCATCAGCACGTGTCAACCCACACCTCACACGTATTACATGTAACGCAAGCACGCCCATTCTAAATCTGCGTGCCGCACTACGCAGAAGTTCAAAGGTCACAGTATAGTATACATCATCAGGAGAAGCTACTGAGGCGGACTCACAGACTAATAAATTAACCAGGCTGGAAACACGAGCTTCGGGCTGTGTCGTTTTTTACGGAATTTCCCGAGCGGCGACTGTATAACCAACATGGCTGCCGCTCGGGAAATTCCGATGCTAGTTCTATCTGCAGTAGAAATTTCTTTTTATTTGTCAAGATTGGTGGTACAATTAATTTCTTGGTGTGGAACCAAACTTCCGCGTTCAGTTGGCGCGTCAAAGTGGTGTCATTCAAAATTGTAGCTATGCTGAAGCGTCGGTCGCTGCCGTAAACCTAAAATGGCGGATGGTTCATGACCTTTCGCTGTTTTGTGACGTCACACAATGGGATCATCCAGTCTGGTTAATTTATTAGTCTGTGGGCGGACTGCAGATGACAAACATGATTGCCTGTATCTTTCTCTGCTGTTTGTGAATATATTATCCTCCTATTTCGTTGTGATCCAGTAATTTGATGGAATAAAGGATGCGAATAATCATTTAAGATAATTCTAAATGTTTGTTTGGCAGCGGAAGTATGTGGTTCATCTAGAGCAAAAAGCATTATATTCACTAAGTAGTATAAACACATTTTCTGTGTGAGTCATTATATTCAGTTATTTACGAGCACTGAGACACTAACAAGCACCAAGAACACAGCTAAAACGGTTAGTCTGCATTTACTGTAGTTATGGACTACGATACCCCTGGTCCTGTTACTGAAAGGTCCAGACAATAAATGCTTTTCTGATGAGAATGGACCAGAATGGGACCAAATGAGTGGGTGTTTCCTGCTGACCCCCAGACAAAAACTCCTCGAAACGCGACCGACGTCGTGAGATTTGTGACATGTGAAAGGTCTTAGCGAATATAAATTTCCTTTTTCGATGTGAATCAACTGGTTTGGAACGATGTTTGCACAACATGAAATGACATAGAATTACCAGAACCGCCGTCTACAGAGTAACAAGGAGGTTAATGTTGAAAAGAGTGAAAAGAACAGGGAAAACAAGACTGCAAAACTGATTAGATCTGGCAAGTAATATAGACCGTTGGTCATCAATGGGACAGAAGGTGTGAATTGTACAATCTTAGATTGTACTTGTGTTTTTGTTGTTTTTTTAAAAATTCTACTTGGTTATGCATTTCCCTATTCTCGTCCTTTCACATCATCACCATCATCAATATCATCATCAGATTCATCATCATCACTATCATCATTCTTTCTCCCTCTCTCTTCTTTCTCTCTTGTGTGTCGGTCTGTTTGTTCATCTCTCTCTCTCTCTCTCTCTCTCTAACCCTCTCTCTCTCTCGTGTGTCTCTCACTCACTCTCTCTGTCTCGTGTGTCGTCTCTGTCTGTTTCTCTCTCTCTCTCTCTCTCTCTCTCTCTCTCTTTGTCTTGTGTGTCTGTCTGTATGTCTCTGTCTCTCTCGTGCGTCTGTGTCTGCCCGTCTGTCTGTCTGTTTCTCTCTCTCTCCCTCTCTTTCTTTCTCTCTCTCTCTCTCTCTCTCTTTGGTCGATACAATATTCAGTTACCTAGATGGCAATATATCAGGCAGCACCAACATCACCCAAGCAAACAAAAGATGAAAATATTAAACTGTTTGATCAGACACAAAAAAGTCGGCAAAAAATCTGGGTTGTCACCGACCTCTACACAATAACTCTGCACAGTCAGTCTGGTACAAGATCATTACTACTCTGGGATTGGAATTTAAGCCTTGAGTAACTGTGCAGAGTTAGTAGCTATCTCAGGCGGAAGTGATTCACAGTCTTGTGAACATCCGGTGAAAGATAACAGCCGCCCACAGAACTTGTAGACGAAGAAGTATGTTTCTGTGTAGGAAATAAATGTCCACGTCCACCTTCTCTACATACCTTTCAACCCCAGCCATGTAACCTCTATTAAAGGCAACCATTTACTTTGGTCAGTACTCAAAGAATACTTGAGTAAATCAGATATAGAGCAACCTGTCTTTGTGATGACAGATTAGCATGAAGTTTATATTTTGCAATAAAGTTCCCAAATGTGCAGAAATTCGAACTTGTCTCAATATGAACTTTGGTAAATGAAGCCGGTTCAGAAAGATAACCTCTAAGAGCTTTTCTTTTCTTTTCTTTGTTCTACACGCCAAAATGCATGTCTTTAATGGGATATCCGGAATTTATAGGTTGAAAGCGTTTAGAATTGAATTTTGACCTGACAGTCATTTTATATGTACTCTAAGATCAATGAACGTGGCGTCCTATAGTGGAGTCTCGCCAGATCCCGTTGCGAAAAAAAAAAAGAAAATAATGACAGAATCAAACATTAAAGCATAGAAGGCGTTGATCTGTACAAGCTGCCACAGGACTGATGGCCGGGGAACAAACGACCGAGCTGCCAAACATCACATATTTTTTATTCTTTGGTGCCGAATGCAGTGCCCAGACACATTTGATCAGTTCAAAGTAAATGGATTTTTTCCGAATTATGGAGTTGGAAATGCCATTTCTGTTTATGACCTTCATCCACAAACTTAACGTCTTCTTCTCTCACTCAGTTCCTCTGCTACCTTCACCTTGAGGATACGAATCCCTGGTGCAGGAAAATAAAGCTTTTGCTTTTATCCCACGTTCGATATCGACAATCAAACTAGCACAAATGGTAGGCATTTTCCATAGCATTTACTAAAACAATGTCGAGCGGAAATAGACAAAGCGGACTTATGACGTCATGTTCATTCAATCTATAGACTGATTAATTGGTAGATTCAATTTGCTAAACGACTGCAAACTTCCGTTACTTTCCCGAAAAGCTACTGACCCCCATGTAGTTCATAGGAACGCTATCCAGAGTTTCCAATGGTCAATTCACTCTACATTTCTTTCTCACACCATGTATGACCATGTCTCTTTACGACGTTAAAAAAATAATTGACCGCAAACTTTGGACTATGAAACATAATTATTAATTCAGAGACTGAGACAATAATTATCTTGTAATGTCTACCAGCTCCGAATTTACAACAATCACGTGGTCTCTAAATGCAATCAAACTGTGTCAATATGTGACCAGAAAAGATAACGGCGAGGGGGGGGGGAGGGGGAGCAAAGTTATATATACCAAAACCTCCCGTTAGAAATAAATAAAGAACATTGCAGTAAATTATGAAAGGAATATAACTCAAAGGGAGCAGAAGATTGCCGAACCTCCCCCCCCACCCCCCCCCCCCCAAAATGTGCCTGCTCACTATCACATTCATAAACATTGAACCTATTATACATTGAAGAGTGTATTTAAGCCGTTTGCCTACTATACATACCACTGAGAAGTGTGTCCGATCGATTTCAAATATGTTATTGCATAGCAGTAGCTGATGATTTGCGAGGCTGGTTTCTTTACGACCAAAGTTAAAAATTGCTTCTTCCGGTGTCACAAAAGATTACATTGTTTTGCAATGAAAACTTCATCAATTCTGAAAGAGAAACAACAACAAAAAAGAAAACAACAAAGGCGCCGAGAAACCCGACCACCGAGAAACCCGACCACCGAGAAACCCGACCACCGAGAAACCCGACCACCGAGAAACCCGACCACCGAGAAACCCGACCACCGAGAAACCCGACCACCGAGAAACCCGACCACCGAGAAACCCGACCACCGAGAAACCCGACAACCCGACCACCGAGAAACCCGACCACCGAGAAACCCGACAACCCGACCACCGAGAAACCCGACCACCGAGAAACCCGACCACCGAGAAACCCGACCACCGAGAAACCCGACAACCCGACCACCGAGAAACCCGACAACCCGACCACCGAGAAACCCGACCACCGAGAAACCCGACCACCGAGAAACCCGACAACCCGACCACCGAGAAACCCGACCACCGAGAAACCCGACCGCCGAGAAACCCGACCGCCGAGAAACCCGACCACCGAGAAACCCGACCACCGAGAAAACCCGACCGCCGAGAAAAACAAAAAAAGGTAGATCAAATTGTGTGTTCTAGTATAGGCTTCATCGCCATGAACTTTGGCTCTCTGCGAAATCACTTTGTTTAGCTACATTAGAATAGTTTATGATGAATAAAGCCAAGGAGCCTGGAAAAAAATATAAGTATCGGAAACCTTTGGTAGTGAATGACTCCCGCAAAAATGAATGGGAACGTCTCTGGAAATCGATCCCCACGAGACAAAAAAAAAGAAATGTAATCGCCCACTCTCCGAGTGGAGACGACGTCGATGATTAATTTCATCTGTCCGGCAACCAGATAGTCGTTGCGTATCGAGTGTCTCCCCCACACGACAAAAGGGGGGGGGAGGAGGAACTCAAGATGTTGTATATTAATAATGTCTAGCGAAATAGGACTCCACACGGCAGTCGAGTACTCTAGCAGTGAGATGGGATCTCGGAGCAAAGCAGGGGAGATGCTTGTGTTAGTAATGATTAATGTTATTTTGGTTTAAGTAGTTTTCTTTCTTTTCTTTTTTTTAATTCGCGACAGTAGTTCTTGCTTGTTCTATCTCCATTTTCGAAATGAAATTGGAGATGTTTTAGTATGTTGAAGACGTGTATAACAACATAATGCACACCTTGACACTTGTATAAGATGTGGCACTTATCAAGCTGTTTTCACGGCTCCGATTTATGCTTCCTCCTTGACATAAATCATAGTTAAGCATCGAGGTGTACATTATAATGCCAAGAGCAGTGAACCTCTTCCCCCCCCCCCCCAAAAGCACGTGAAACCCACTGTTAAGCATAAGCAGCAATGTCCTAATTGTGTTTTTCTGTTTAATTCATGGCTAGGCAGCGACTCCACGTCATATAAACTATACTCGAAGGCTGCCTGTCTCAATCAAAAAAAAAAAATAGAATAAAATGTGGATAACTATTATTTAATGTACATAAAAGAAAGAAATAAGGACTGAAAGACAGAAAGAAAGGGAAATGGGACAGAAAGAAAGAGAGAAGGAAAGAAAGAAAGAGAAAATGGTCATTGTGGACAATCTTGAACAATGCTGGGGTACAAACATAAAATGATTTTCATCTTGCTGTAAAATGTGCGAAAATTATTACCGTTGTTTTTGTTTTTTTTCCCAGGAAAAAAAAACAAAACAATACAAAACTAACGAATTCTCAATGGCGTTGACTTTATTTGTCTCCGCCAGAGACAGCCAAAATAATGGTAAACAACTATCGCTGTGGATGTCTCTCTCATAGGACTACTCTCATTAATTTATCCTCCATAGAAGTTTTCTGAAAACCCTGCACGACATAGGACGGTTTAATAGTCCCCAATCCATTCTCATCCATTACAGCTCAGACAACATATTCACAGGAAGTCTTTCGGTAAAAAGATGAAAACTGATATTGTTGGACTCTGACAGTTGTCCGGAATAGTTAGAATCAATGTAACCCTGATCAATAGGGGGAAAGCATTTATATATTGGAAATACGCGGAATTCAGTGGGTTAAAAGTTCACGAGACAGAAACAAACGAGATTAAAGAAAGCAAAAAATATGGAAAGGAAGAGGCAAGGAGAAAAAGGGAAAATTTCTCTGAGAGAAATAACCTGAATGGAATGAAACCACACCTGGAGATCGGCCGACAAAGATAATGAATTATAAAAAGGTGAAGGCTCTAGAAAGAATAGAAAGAAATACGTGTATAACATTAAACATTTGAGAAAAAAAATCCACCGAAAAATAAAGATGAAAACAATCCTGTTGTGTTTCTCAGCAGTATTGTAGACTAGTTGAAGCTTTATTGTAAATATCAGAGTTTGGGCTGTATTATAGGACCTAAAACAGGATTCTTCAACAGCTGTCGATCTTTTACTAGTCACAAAGTGCACTGATCCATTTGTAGGGAAGAAAGGCAAAAAAAAATTCTTAATTCCACACATTCATTCAACAAACAAGGTCTCCTTCAACAGGCCACATAGATATCAAAGAAATGCACCTGGCTCACAGAACACTGTACGTTAACCGTGGGGACATCTGAGTCCCTAATGAAAGACACTGACTACCTTCAAGACATCAGAACGACAAAAAATATAAAGTTATAGAAGAGAGTTGAGAACTCGGTCGTTTAGTAAAACAAAAAGTGAAAAATTAAGTAGACAAACGCGAGTAAATTAATGTCAGATTGCCAGAGCAGACACGTAGAACTCATGTTTACCTGGATATCTCTGAGCACAATAAACTTGCTTGTGCCTCAAAAAGCAGCTCGTGTCAATGCATGCCAGTTAGAAAGGTTGTAACTGGAAACGGGTGCCGAGCAAGGAAAACATGTTGAAAACGGGAAGAAACAATTTTTAAAAACCTGGTGATTTTCACTTTACCTTTCGAAAGATTTCTCAAATTCTCAACATAATTGAATGATTATGTGCCAGACAAAAAGGCACACAGGCAGTCTGTGTTCGTATGTTCTGAGTAAAAACTTTGGGCTTTTTTTTGTATCCCTTGAAGCAACTGCTTTGAGATGCAATTCAACGAGCCAGAGGATCTAAGAGACAGGTGGAGCTCTCTTTTCATTAAGAGATAGAGAGAATGAATCTTATAGATTAGATCAGAATGCAGGGACTGATGGCGTTGTATAGTATTGTTTAACCTGCAATAACTGCTGTTTTTTGTTGTTGTTTTTTCTGCGTTGTAGTCGTTAGTAATTCCCCTTCTTCAAAAGCATAATCTTTCCTCACGCACAGAATGACAGTGGAACAAAAATTTGCTGACTTGTATCCTTACATAAAACTATTCAGGACGAGTCTATTATCTATGTACTACACAGTGAAAATTGACACTTCGTTTTGTATTATTGTTATTGTTAGAATTGTTATCATTAGTATAATTGATTTTATAATTATCATTATTATTTTTGTAATCATTCTTATCACTGACATGACTAACTTTAACCCTGGTCCTTAGCACAACAGGGTGAAACTAGACACTTCAATATAGTTAATTATTAAGTGATCAGCAACACTGAAATACTTTGAAGATTTCCATCTCACTGAGAGAGTGACATTCCCTACAACGAAGCGATGATTAGTTATTGACACATTCAGTGTTTTAGCTCAGAAAATAAACAGTAGCTTGTTGACAGGTGATCTCTTCCTGCTATCTCTCAGTCACTCAGAGTACTTTCCAATGCTGTTTTGTTATTCAT